>CANSGD010000788.1:0-120713 GCA_947645195.1 Patellifolia procumbens
AAACAATATTTTTCCTCAAAGGATTTCCTTTTCCTTTCCTCCCTTTAACGATTCCGTTCCTTTACCCCGTAGGAACAAACGCCTACTTAAATCTTAACATGTATTATAGATCTACCGCAACCATTATTGACCATTTAGTCTTATTTAAGTATGCCACGGGCACACAATAATCTATACCTTAAGCCAGTAATCCTTATCACTGGATTAATTATGATATTTTGCAGGTTCAAGTATTTCATCTCTTGTACTAAATCTTTAGAGGTTATAAAATAGAATGCTTGTCTGAAGGCTGAAAAGAGGCACACACCACAAATTCCCTAAAGTCCATATGTTAGTGTTGCAAGGTTGGATCTGTCCTACATTACTCGACTATATATGAGTGCACATAAGGGATTGATATAAAAGGTGGATGGACGTGACTAAAAACATATTTACCTGAATGGGATCAATGGGTGATCAAGAAGGCTCATGTCCTAGAAAGGTGGCCTCCATTGCACTTCAGGATGTGTGTCTATCTAACGTCTCCCCATATATTATATGAATATGACTCTATGAAAGCAATATTCGAAGTGTGCTCCAATGCAAAGGAGCACAGATAATTAAAAGTCCGGATTTTATGTGTTTTGTGTCTAAAGTTTGTGTTTTTATGTGTTTATGGGATATGGAAATTAAATCAATCGCTCCTGAAAGATTTAATTAACTTTCAATCTCACTTAAACCGCTCATAGGGTCACGTAGATTAATCACTCAATAATTATCACTCCTGAAAATTATTAAATGGCACGAATTTAATTGACAAACAATTAAGCTCGAAATATATGACTTAAACTCTCAAAATTTCACTTAATAAAATCGACACGAGGCCCTATTTATACTAGTACATCTCTAGTATGATAAGGATCCCTAAACTCTATCTAAAAAGTAAGACAAATCTTAATCCCTAAAATCTAGGGAAAAGATAAATATTGCTAAAAGATAAGGAAGAATCCTAATAAGATGAGCATGGATTTTTCGGCCATCTCTATCTTATTTCACACCTATCTTCCCTTATACTAGCTAAAAGATCAATTCTTATCTTTGGGGATTACAAATCCACCGAGGACTCTAAATCAACTCCTATAACCGAATTATACAAGTCATAATTTCGGCCATAGTTTTATTTAATTAACATTAATTAAAAGTCTAAACTAACTTGACATAAGACTCTTAAAGGACTCAATTGACTAAATATGGACTTCATAACATGGCTAAGGATGCCCCTCATAAGCTTCCTGGACTTGATCATCTTCAATCTAGACGGAAAAGGTTGTGTTGAGGTTAAGCTCGTAGCTCCCATAGCCTTGCTTTGAAGAATTAACCATATCCAAACATTGCGAAGGTCATAGATAGTGATAACTTGGATAGTAAACACCGGCTCCTGCATCAATATAGGCAGAGCATACGTCATAATTTGTAATCTACGTGGGCGCCTGCGTTCGCACGACTACCGATGACATTTATAACCTTCTCAGCCAAAGTTGGTGCAGGGCCAATTGTCCTTAAATCATATTAATACTGAAGAACATTATAAAAAGTAATTTTTCTGTAAACGAACCTCCAAAACATACATTTGTGTGAAAATATTACCTGGGAGATTTTGGCAACTATCCCTTTCTTTGATTCCGTCACTTTACCCTGGCAACTATCCCTTACTCGGTGAGAAGCCCCAAAGTTACTGCTGCAGTAATTGTCTCACTTGGGCCAGGATCCCCAAAGTTACTCCTACAGTAAAATTGAGCCACGCATTAGTTGTTCCACTTGGTCACAAGCCCCAAATTTCCTGCAGTAATATCGAGGTATGAAGAGAGAGCCTTTTCCTGATATTTTCACTCAAATGTATGTTTTGGAGGTTCTTTCCAAGAAAAATTACTACTTATAATGTTCTTCAGTGTCATTTATAGGGAATTAAAGAAAAAGGTTCTTTTACCATTCTTTTATAATAATCCTGTATCAGAAATTGAGCTAATGAGAAAAGACACCACACTAGATCATAGAAAATTGCATTTTAGTTGCAGAAATGATCTCTCAACCAAGGTGTTTATCGAGTACTCGTGACAAATGCACTTTGCTAAAACATGCTATGCTCATCCAAAATACTTATGATGACAGCTCGAGTAATGAGGTGTCTGAAAGAACATTAAGGAACACAGATATCTAACACTAAATCAGTACCTCAGAATGTTTTCAAATTAAGAAATTCTGATGGTAAGTGCCAAAAATGAGTGAGAGTATCAATAGAGCCTTCAACACAGAACGAAGTGCACAAGTAGGACCCATTTTTACAGAGTAAGTCTGCTACAAGACTGAAAAATTTTGAATGATGGTAAGGAATTTCAGTCGAGAAAAAGATGAACAGGAATGTTCTAATTTTTGGTTATATTGATGCCTAAATTCCTGCAGCAATTTGTAAAAAAATTTGGACCATTTCTCGATTTGTGAATGTCATCCTTGCGCAGGGTATGCTAATCTTCTCTATATCATTCCAATTTATCAGATGCTTCAAAGACAACCTACTGCTTCTTCAGGCCGAGTATAACAAACAAAGCAGTACCGTCTTAGACTTCCCATGTGGGAGTGACGAAGTTTACATGGTCTGGTAGATCTTCAACAACCTTGAAGTTTGCAAAACCCAAGGTATTTAAATGACCTATATGGGCAAGCGCTATATTTAGCATTATATTATTCCCAATAAGAAAGAACTCATCCAGAAATTGAGACTGCTAATTATTTTCACAACCAATCAAGCCTTATGAAATCATGGTTCACCTAGCCCTAATAACACTGCCTAAAAGGCTCTAACGCCTCTAAGTCATTACATGCTTATGGTTTTTAAAAATTGTAAGATAAGGCAACTAGCTAACAAAAATTTCGCTTAACGGATATGATCAAAAGCTAAGAATAAAGCATCCTCAAACAAGCTAGGATGTTATGTATTAACCCTGACAGATATCAGCCAAAGGTAAAAATGACCGTCTTGCTTCGCAATAGAAACAGCAATAACATCACCATCATCAGTCACAAGTACACCATCACAAAAGCCAGACCTTGATAATATCCAAATTAAATACTTCAACTATACCAAGCTATGATATGCATCTGCAACTCAGATCCATAATCACAACATTCTTTCCTTTAAATCAATCATCATGGAGTATATGTGCCCTGAATGCATGGGCTAGATCACTGAATTAGAATAATCAAAAAGCAGTTTGACAAACCTAATCATGCATACTGAGCTCCTGCATTAGAAAGAAGGCAGCAAGCTCAATTTTTTTCGTTTACATCAATCCTATGGAGTACATACTCACAATAAAGGCCACATAATTGAAGGCAAGGCTGAGATCACTAAATAGGAGAATGAAACAGAAGCTGTTCGACAACTCGAGAATAGCATACTGGTATTAGAATGAAGGCAACAAGCTCAAGTTCTTAAATCAAACTTGACAAGCTTTGGAAGAAAGATGAAGCAGCCTGAATATCCTTGGAGTTGATGCAAAATGTGTTAGGTGATTCTTTCATAAGATGATAGATGCAATAAAACACGTTGAGTTGAGATTAGCTACTAGCTTGACTTGTCATTAACATATGTGTGGAGAAATCTTGGAGTGCTGTAAGATACCGTAAATAAGCTAAAGGCCAATACTATTTTGGTATAAAAAAATGGTAAAAATATAGTAAGTAAAAGAATCTCTAGAGGATCATGAATAAGGCCTCAGTTTGTAAAACAGAACGCTCTAATAGACTCTAGCAACCCCAATCTACTACTTGTATTTATCTTCTCTCCTCTCTTCTTTCTTGATTCGTTTCTTCAATAGCCCGAAAATCTCATTAGAATTAATTCTAACTTACTTTCTTCTCCATTGCATAACTTCCAATTCTCTCTCTGTCTTTACTTATTTAATAAAATTTTCCTTCGTCGCAATGTTTTTTAACCTTTACCATCAATAATTTCTAGGAGCAACATAGAATTGAACAAATAGAAGCACCCCAAAACAAAATTGAAACGAAATATTGGTTTTTTACAGTACTCACAGTTTCTTTTCGTTTGTCCTCTTTCCGTTCTGTCCCTTCTTTTGTTTGTCTCTCTTTTCATCTTTCTCATATGGGGAAAATTCTTATTACTTCATCTACCCCTACTTTAGCCCTAGTTGATCTACATCCACAGCACTCCTTTCATATTAATCAGAAGCGCAAGGAAATATTGTCGGAAAGGGTGAGGAGTTCACTTAGCATCATTGTAGAGAAGCTAATCCTGCAGTGTACCGGTTAGCTGATTATGGGGTGACTTCGGAGGAAAAGTTAGAGATGTTTTCACTGCATCTCTGTGATGTTATACTGAAGGACTTGAGGGGGTATTGTGAGGTCCCGGAGGATCTTCGTGCTATTCTTCTAATTTGTATATTAGGTGTTAAGAAGTGTTTTCTATTCTTTCAGTTTCTGCTGGTAGCTGTAATTTGCGCGTCACTTCCTGTTTCTTTGTTTCAGTAAGTCAGCTTATTCTTAGCTTCGGGGCGTATCTCATCAACATATGCAATCAGTTCAAAATAAACCCACGTAAAGATGCTGAAGAATTGTTGTACAAAAGGGAAGCTTAAGGTCGAGGTAGCGGCTGGTGGTGCTTCAGGATTCCAAGAAAAGTGAATAGTCTCATTGTTTAGTCTTTCAATTAATGTCTCCAAACAAAACGTAGGAAATCTAATATTTATTATCACATCAGATATACCCGGAAGGTTGCAAATGGAAGAGGACGAGTTTGGTCAAAAGTTCCGTTTTCATCTATTTGTTAGGCCATTCGTATACTCCAAAAACATCCATACATCGATCATGGGCCAGACGCATAAGAGTTTGCTTGAATGTGCTCGGAGATACCTTAGCTTACCACACCCGAATTGGCGGAATCTCTCCATAGTTGTTTTTATATGACTGGTAAGGGAGGCACGTGTTGAACGGAGAGGAGAGGCAGGATGCCCTGCTCACTTGATCACGCCAGGGAATATTCTCCATAAGCATAAGAAAAGAAAGGAATTTTGTTTGGTTCTAGGAGATCCTGAAGTCATGTCATTTCCTTGAGGAGGTAAAAGTTATAAAAAAGAGAACATCATACTTTTCTTCTAAGCAATTACGCAGATTTCAAACTTATTTGTACTTATGATACAAAAAAGAAAGACATTGAAATTTCAATAATGTCATTCTCTTTTTTCCTATCGAAACATTTTCATCAATTTAGTCTTAACCATGGAAATGAGTTGGTGTGGCACGTAGGCGGTAAAAAGGGTTGAAAGTGATAGTTGCCAAAAACCGGTAGAATACTACCCTTAAGGTTATGATTAAATTAGAACTACAAAAACCCATTCATGTCTAAATTGACAAGAAGATAAGGTTGGTATAATGATTACAACGTGTGGGAAAACTCATTATGTTACTGACAACTTTATTTGATCAAAATCTGGTGTCGTATCGTGTCGGAACACTATATGACACTTGGATACTTCTTTCTTAACTAAAAACTTTAAAAAAAATCGCCGAGTCGGATAGCTGGACACTCGTCCGAGTAGGCGACGTAATCCGTGTCTAAGTAACATAAGAGGAAAGGATAGGTGGATGCTAGGTTTACAAGTAAGAAATGCTTAATAATAATTGGAACCTAAGGCTATGTAGCACGTGGTACTTCATTTGATATTCAGGGTACTTTGCTGAATAATGATATACCCGCTCTAATGTAAGTTTCAGATTTGCCGTTTTGTCTCGTGCATCCGTTTTTCTCCCGTACCCAAACATGAGTAATGAGTTGTTTTGGGCATTTTAAAAATACCCAACTTTAAGTCAGTGATTTAGATTTTCCCGTTAGGGACTATTGTTTTGGCAATTTGGGGCCATGTATGCTATTTTAGGGAAAAACATTATCTATCTAAGGGTAGTTTACCCACTAGATATATAAAGATAGAACCAAACTCAATGAAATTAATTAATTATTTAGCACCTATTCAATTCCTAAACACTAGGGGGAAATGCAATCAAAATTGATGACAGTAAAAAAACATACAAAAATGCAACTAAATATAAAACAATAGAAGTGGGTGCAAACACAAGAAAATAAAGTTAAAAGGTAAGTTATTGTTCAACTGAAACCCTAGCATTCTTCATCATTTTCTATACCTCCTTCCTGAAAAGAAACTTCACATGCACATAAAAAAAGAAGGTTGAACAATTAATACATAAAAATGAGGACAAAAGGCATTGGATTACTTACCTCAAACAGATTAGATTTGATAGTTGGAGAAGATGCTTGTGGAAGAGCAAGAGCTTCAAACAACAAAAAGCGCAAAAAAAAACCTAAAGATAGTTGAAGCTTATTTGATTTTGTGTTGTCCTAGAAATTAAAACTTAAGTGGTGATGAAAGCTTTATTATCTTTTGGGCAAGATTTTAAGTCATTCACCAGTTTCGAGGACGAACAGTCGATCATAATATCCTGTCTACTTTTGACAATGCTCGGGGATTTAGGAGGGAATACAATATACAGCGTGAGGTTATACCAAAAGACGCGCGAGAAGAGTAATCACTTGGTGGCCATTGGACGGTGGGCCCGACCCAGCCCCTGAACCGATCCAGCAAAAAATCGGTCCAACCCTAAACCGAAAAAAATCAACCCTTGAATCGGCCCGGCCCGGTTAAGAAACTGGTTTGATTCGGGTTCAAGTTTTCAAATTTCAAAACGGTCCTAAGCCGATCCTAACCCTGAACCGACCCTGACCCTGAACCGACCCCTGATCCGGCTTGTAAACTAGCCCGTTCTTCGAACCGGTCCTTGAACCGGCCCATTCTCTAATTTTTTCTTGAACCGCCCTAAACCGTCACTAAAACCCTATACCATAAATTTAAATCTTAACCGTAACTATACCATAGACCCTATACCCTAATTAAAATCTTAAAAATTATGATTATTCTTATGAATGACTAGTGGACTGTTGAAGTATAAATTATGAGATTAGATTTTGATAAATGAATTATAATTGTGATTAGTGATTTATGATCTATGAAATTGAACTATGGTTATGATTAATAAACATTAAATTATAATTATGATTAATGAACTATAAACTATATTTATGTTTATGATTAATAAACTATAATATACGATTATGATTATGATTATGAGTATTTGTTATTGGGGAGTCGCGATTGGTGAAATTTCTATATGAAATTAGTATTTGATTTCCTCTATGAGTTACTATTTCTAAGAATGATCCTTTTAAATAATAAAAAATTATGGGAAATTCTCAATGGTGGCCCTTAAGTGTTAGAAATTCTCAGTGGTGGAAATTTCAAAAAAACTTTTCCGTTGGTAGCCCTCCTTTACAAATTATTACCAGATATAGCCTTAATGAAGAACATTCTTTATTAATAAAACATATTCCGTTAGTTAACCGTTAAGACGGTCACTCACATGTAAAAAGAGGTCTTTTGGGTCTTTTTTGCCTATTTTGACATCAAAATCGAATTTTTAGGGTAAAACCCCCTAAACTTAACTTTAAGAATCGATTTTGAGGTCGAAATTGAAAACAATCCAAAATGCCTCGTTTTATGTGCTAATGTTTGCTTTAACGGTTCACTGGTGAAATATGCTTATTATTAACGAATATTTTTGGATAAAGTTATGTTTGGGAATAATTTGTAAGCGGGCCACCAATGGGAAAGTTTTTGGAAATTTCCACCAATGAGAATTTCAACTACCCCTAAGGGCCACCATTGAGAATTTCCCAAAAATAATTTTTACTTAAGGTGCATTTCTGATATGAAAAAAAGTTGTATTAAAAAAATGAAATAACCCTGAACCGGCACTGAACCAGCCCTAAGCTGACACTAAATCTAGCCTTGAACTGACACTGACCTTGGCATTGAACCGGCCCTGAACCGGCATTGAACCGTTCCCGAACCATCCCTGAATCGGTTCAGTTTCAGAAAAATATAACCCTGACCCAGCCCCTGAACCGGCCCGGAGTGGTCTTAGGGCTGGGTCGGGGCCAAATTTTAGTAAATCGGCCCGTATATAACCCAACACTGAACCGGCACAACCCGGCCCGTGGCCACTTCTACTTGGTGCGCCATTTACTTAAATTTTGCATCCATTCATATTCCGGGGTGGGTATCATTAGCTCTGTTTTTTGTGCTCCCGGGAGCATAGAGGGAGCATGGAGCATAGTGCACCCGGATTTTAAAATAAGTCGTCAGAAAAAACATATAGTGAACTCTGGGAGAACATAACATTAAAAGGTTGTCGGAAGTAACATATAGTGAACACTGGAATAACATAACATTAAAAGAACATATACTTGAAACAAAAAGAACAAAATACTTTTTTAAAGGACAAAGTACAAATTTCAAAGAACATACAAAATTAAAGAAAACCCAACAATTTTAAAAGAACATATACTTGAAACAAAAATAACAAAATATGAAATTTCAAAGAACAAAATACTTTTTTTACAAAGAACAAAAAACGAAATTTCAAATAACATATTTAAAAAAAAATGACAATTTTAAAAGAACATTTAAAACATGCTCTTTAAAAGAACATTTAATGGAACATTAAAAAGTATTAAAAAAAAGTGCCAATTAAAAAAAACCTATAGGAATAATTAAAAGAACATATTAGAATAATCAACAGAACATACACTGACGCAACACATCAAAAAAATTGAAGAACACCAGGAAAGCCGGAGTGAGGAGAAGAGAAGAAGACGCCGGAGGGAGAGAGAGAGAGAGAGAGGAAACGCCGGTGACCGCTTTGTCCTAACCCAAGCTCGCCGCTTTGCCCTAAGCCTAGTCCACCGCCGCTTTGTCCTAACCCTAGCTCGTTGGTGCTCCCTTCCCCGCGGGCCGCTTTACCCTATCCCGGTGCACGAGCACTGTGCTCAGGGGAGGCACTGTTTTTTAGGGTATCACCCTATTTCGTTCAGTTCATTTCATACACAACAATTTAAGTTTTTACATTTATATTTCACTATATCTTCTAGTTTAAGAGAACCCTATTCCGTTGAGAGAGGCTGTTTGTTTAGGGGTGATCAGATTTATATCCCTATGGGTAGTATTCCTATGTTTGTTTGGGGGATAGCTAAATTACCATGGGATTGGAGTGGATTAGGAATGGGATTAAACCCCTCTTATCCCACCAAAATAATGCCTAGGGGAGGTATTAGGGAGGGAGATTAAATTTTGTAAGAAAATGGCTCTTTTTACCATTAATGAAAATAAAGGGATAGAGAGTTAGTAGGGTATCTATATAAAATTATCGTTTAATCTCACTTTATCCCCAACTCATACCAAACAAGGGATATATAGAATATTTTATCCCATCCCACCTACAAATTCTCAATCCCACTCCCACACTCTAATTCCCAAACTCCCATTTCCACATGCCAATTCAATTAGAGGTGGTAAACGAGTCGTGTCGTGTCAAATTCGTGTCGGTTCACGAGTTGACTGGTTATCTTTCCTAACCCTAATCCGACCCGTTTCTTTAACATGTTAAGACCCTTGACTCTAACCCAGCACGTTAATTAAACGTGTCGAGTTCGGATTGACCCGTTTAACTTTCCATATATGATTTAGTCGCAATTCATATTTTTGGTTTGGAATTTATTAAATTTCATGCAGTAGTTGAAATAACATCTAATAATGTATAAAAGTAACACTAAATAAAATAAATTCAAAAAAATGATGAAGGTTGAAGATGTAATGAAATGTTTTAAAATAGTGTAGATAAACGGGTTGCTCGTGTTGATTTAATGAAATAGTTCCACCCTAACTTAACCCCTTTAATAAACGTGTAGTGTCGAGTCAAGCCATTTAGCTTAAACGTGTCAAAAGTCTTTTACCCAAACCCGCTAATCTCGAGTCGGGTTTGTGTCGGGGTGTCAGATCGTATCAATATTTACCACCTCTAATTTCAATACAGAACAATTTAAGTTTTTACATTTGCATTTCACTATATCTTTTAGTTTAAAGAGAACATATCTTATATACATACAGTTTTCAAAGAGTGAGAAAGACTGATGGGTATGCCCCCCACTAAAACTCTATACGAAAGTATTATAGCCCCTCGAAAGATGAGTAATTTTGTTTTAGTAATAAAAAACTAGGGAGAAAAAAGGAATAGAAAATTTAGTTATCACATGACATTAAGATAAGGGATACGAGGGCGAAAAATAATGACTTAATTTGAGGAGAGAAATTGGAAAATAGATATTTTCCATTGTTTAATTAAATAGTGAAAAAATCTTCACTGAATAACTTATGAAGAATACTTGACTTGGTTTCAAAAGAACAATTTTCATTTATTTTAATTTTGAAAAACGATAATCTTCATAACAAAAAAAGCAATTAAAAAACTATGTTGTCTAATTTCTTTGACAAAAAATCGTTTCATTTGCAATCTTCTCTTGAAAATATCAACCTCCATTGTTGTTTTATTTTCAACTTTCATCTTCAAAAAAAACACAACCATTGTTGTTATTACAATAGCGATCATACGGTAGAATCATACGAATTCTACGAATAAAATATGGCTATCCGGTTTTACTTAAGATACTATACGATTCTATAAATTTTTTTTAACTAGCATAAGCTTTAAAATTCATATTAGATTTAACCATAACAACAAAGCTACTAATAAAATATATTATTAATTATCATTAACTTAAATGGTCAACAATTAATAATTTATATTTTTGGCCTTTTAAGCCTATAAATGAGTTTAATATTTGAATTCTGTGCGTTTGGAGAATCGTCAATTTTACGATTAGATTCTAGAGGCCCTTCCTATCTAGAGTAGAATCACGCTTCTGACAACCTCTACTTTTATTGGTCTTTTTTGTTTCGGGTACATATCAGCAACAACAACACCCACTAAGCCTTATTCCCAAAGTGATTTGGGGTCGGCTAACATGAATCGTCAACTGAAACCGTTGCCAAAGGAGATGGCATCGACAAGAGTGATAAAAAGTTTTTAAAAGGGTTTAAAGTTTAAGAATTTTTAAAAGTTTTTGAAAACAAGGTTTACCAAAAAAGCTTTTAAAGAGGTTTCTAAGGGTTTAAAAACCAACACAATTGAGAAAAAAAATTAATGCAGTAATCACACCCCTTCCTCCACATGGATACTGCCCTCCACCCGCTTCTATCCAACGTCATGCTCTCCTCAATCCCAATAGCCTCATATCACTTTCAATTACCTTCATCCACGTCATCTTAGGTCTTCCTCTACCCCTTCTTAGTTACTCCTCCACTCTTCATTCTTCTCACTGGTGCATCACCTGATCTCCTTTTCACACAGACCAAACCATCTTAACCGATTCTCCCTCATCTTTTGTTCAATTGATGCAACTCCAACCTTTTCGAATCACTTCATTTCTTAATCAGTCTCCTTCCTTGTGTGGCCACACATCACCGCAAACATACGCATCCCGCCACGTTCAATCTTTCCCCTTCAATCCTTGGGAATGCCAGAATCACAAAGGAACCCGGTGGCGCTTTTCCACTTTAACCAACCCGCGTTAATTCTATGAGCCACGTCTCCATCCAGTTCTCCATCCTTTTGGAGAATGGATCAAGGTGACGGAAGACGTTTGATCCTTTAACCACTTTGCTATCCAAAGTGGACAACTGCTTGCACCTCCATATACTCCGTCTTACTTCTGCTCAATCCAAAACCACGGGCTTCTAATGTATCCCTCCACAATTCCAACTTACTCTCAACACCTTCCTTTGTCTCGTCAATCAACACAATATCATCCGTAAACATCATACGCACGGTATGTCATCTTGAATTGACCTCGTGAGTTCGTCCATCACTAAAGCAAAGAGAAGGGAGCTAAGCGCAGAACCTTGGTGCACTCCGACCGTAATAGGGAACTCCTTGTCCTCCCCACCGTAGTCCACACACTCGTAGTTGCCCCCTCATACATATCCTTGATGATATCTATATATTTTTGTGGAACACCTTTCTTTATCAACGCCCACCAAAGTATTTCTCTTGGTACTCTATCATATGTTTCGGGTACATATCATTTAACTAAAAAGAACAATTAATGTATTAGAAAGAACAATACAATAAAATGGTCAAGTATACTAATTATTATTATAATTATAATAATAATAATAAATGCTAATAAAAGTGTTAAAAAGTTGGAGAGATAAAGTGAACTGAAATTAATGGGTGAACTAAACTGAAATTAATTTAATTTCTTTGCATACCAAAAGAACAAGGCCTAAGAGTCTGTAACTATTAGCCCTATATGCACGCGATGCATGCGGATATGATGTAAGGTTCACAATAGAATCCCCAACAGTTAAGGCCTGTTCTTCCGGTATCTTATTTTCAGTTCGGTTCAGCTGTGGACAATATTTTTACTCTCACATATCGCTATTCATTTCATTTCAATTCAGTTCGGCTCAGTTCAATTAAAGTCAGTTGGGTTTAGTTGTTTTATGCTGAAGAGAACCGGCCCTAAGTTTATTTAGCGTATTTGTGTAAATTTACAATATAATCTAACTGTTAGGGCATGTTCTTCCCAACTTAATTTCAGTTCATTTCCAGCTCTGACAATATTTTTACTCTCACATATCACTATTCACTTCATGTCAGTCAACTAAATTCAGTTCAGTTTAGTTGTTTTATGCCGAAGAGAACCGGCCCTAAGTTTATTTAGCGTATTTTGTAAAAAAAACTTTCGGAATTTCAAAAGTGAAATAGTTGGTTATAGAGAGAGAAAGGTGTTCCATTTAATTAGAAATTACAAATAAAAAATAATATTAGTTTTTGGTGTACATCTCCTCTTCCATTATATAATAGAGATAACTCTATAAGTACATCCAAACCTATCTTCCATAACTACTACTAAAGTAAAATCATAAGGGACACGTGTTATTAAATCGTTGCAAGGTAGAACACATGTCGTTAGAAGCATTTCTCTGGATAATTAAATATACTCTACGTGCAAAAATATCCTAAGATCTTCTAATAAGAGTACGACCAACTAAAAATATCTTTGTTTATATTCCATCCATCCAGTGCAATCCATCCAATGCAATAAAGATATTTTCCTACTTAGCAATATGTGATCTCTTCCATATAATCTAAAGTGGTATCCATATAAAGACAAATAATTATTTCTTTGCTAATTCTTATAGTACCTAGCATAGATACTGTAAATTAGTGTATACTAAGTGTATTTAATGTTTACCATACAAGTTGATTCTTACCCTTTAAAATGTATTTATTGCCCAAACCATGTATCTTCAATGTTTACCATTTTAAGTATATTCAATGTTTACCATACAAGTTGGCTCTTACCACTTTTCGAACTCGAGCCGAACCGAAGCTCACAAGCCGATTTGAAGCTTTGGCTTGGGCTGAGCTTTGGTGTTCCAAGTTCGACGAGCTAACAAGCTGAGCCGAGCGCCAACCTTCAATAGTTAACGAGCCCCAGCTGACCTCAAGTGTGTTTGGTTTCAGTTTCGTATGATAATCAACATTAGTATCAACCCTTATCATACATCCCCACCATTGTACCCATCATATTGCCCATCCCCCCGCCTCACCAAAGGGTAGATGGTGTAGGGAGGAGCATCATGTTCATGGTGCTCCTGCCCATGTCATCATGTACGTCAAAATAGTGCTCCGAAATACATTAGAAACATTCTAATATACACAACTAAGGTTTTTAAATTCAAAAAATTAATTGGGTGATATTATCATATTCAATGAGAAATACCATATGTATATCTTAAAAAAATTGTTCACAATAACTTGGACATATGTTATTTTACCTTTACGTAAATATTCACTTAAGTCATTCAAATGTTCAATCATTGATAACAAGTATACATCCCAAAATCAAATCAAATTCAAATTCTTATAAAATCGCAATTATGTATAGTGTCCAATTTATAATGTATTGATCATTAGATTTATACTAATGAACACCAATGTCGATTAAATGAACATATGGGAATACTAAATATAGTATAATGTCTTACAATAGTGAACATTGAACATTCTTATTCAGTAGTCACTGAACATTAAATTGACGTATCCGTTTCTTTTTAAGTGCAACATTTCACTTTTCACACTTGTCGAAACACATTTTGTATCGTTTTTATCTTTAATTATGCATTTGTAAAAATTATGACAACTAGATATTAAAAATGTATACATCGATACGAATAAAACAAGATCCAACAAGCTATACTTTTTCTTATGCATAAATCGTAAAAGCCGGTCAACTTATAATGGATGAATAGTGGTAAAGTCAATATGTCCCTTACCTACCCCTTTCTTGATTCCTTTCCCTTTCCCTCTCCTATCCAAACGCCCCCTTAGTTACACTAGACTCACACATGAACAATGATAATACTACAAAAAGGGGGTTTAGTTATCGACACATTTATCTCGCACACATGACCTGCCTTGGGCAAGTTTTTCTTTGTTGCGAGTTTTCTCGACACATTTTGGTGCCGAAGGTTATTGTGGACATTAAAAAGTGCCGAGTGAGTTGGAGTAAGCGGGATTTTAGAAATTTGGAAAAGGAAAAGCGGGATTTTAGAAACTTGGAAAAGGAAAAGCAGGATTTTAGAAATTTGTAGAAAGAAAAGCGGTATATCTCATATCATTCCCTTCTCTCCTCTCCCTTAGCCCTAACTTTTCATCTCCAGCAGAACAATGGCGACCTCTCTGCAAAGTGCAGGTCTAGGTCTCCCGTATTGCCATTGTCGGCCACTCGCTGAAGCTCGACCCTAATTTTGCTTACTCGGCGCTCCAACTTCAACTGAACCCTAACATTGATTAGTTACATTTTCAATTCCCCCTTTGCTTACAGTTAGTGTTCCATTGTTGTAGATATCAAAAATTGCGTTGAACGGCGGCACGTGAGATATAGAGACAGGTAGAGGGATAGAAAATGTCAGTTTAGTTGATGTTGCCTCGTTGGTTCTTCGGTGTAGTCAGTGGTGGAGTGTTGTGCGCCTGGTACAGTCAGATTGTGAGTCTGACTCAGGCGGTGCGGAGAAGAAGAGGTAGAGTTTTTTCTTCCTGTTTTTTGATTAAATTTTCAATTGTAAATTAGTGATTGTTGATTGAATTGAGATTGATAATTGTTGATTTAATTTTGAATTAGGGATTTACTTGTGGATGTTATAACTGATAAAGGTTAAAATGTTGGTTGTCAGGAATTTAGTGGTTTGTGAACTATTAGTTGTTAGATAATGTGAATTATTGGTTAACTTGTGATTTGTTTATTGTTGGTGAATGTTGAATCGGTGAGATTGTAAACCCTTTTGATGAGGAGGGAATCACTATTGAAGATTATGGGCTCCTGAGTCATGGGAAGTGGCATATGGGGAGGGAGAGCATGAAGAGATTGATGTTTCCTCCTCTGCTAGAGACTCTGCTACCTCATCTTCTCATACCAATAGTATTCCAGCTGAGAGTTAACCTCAGGTTTGCTCTTTGGTTTTTCAGATCATCAGATGCTGATAACGGTGAATGTTCGGGGCTATCTGATGATGCTATCAACAGGCTGATCACCTCCTTTGCGAGGCTTTAGAGAACCCTCGAGATCGCTTGTCAAATAAGCTGCTTCGCTATATTTCTGACCAATGAAAGATTCTATATTGACGCATAATTGGTTATCATAATCCCACCCATTCTACATCCTCGTGTTTTAAAGACTAGAGGAATAAAATTGGATAGTAGCAAATAAAATCGGCCGTAACGCTCCACTGGAAGGGGTTCAACTTAAACTTTACTTCCTGGATGTACTGAAAAGTGAATGTTTGTTGCAAACAAGTCAGTGAGGCTAGGCATTTTGTTAGTCTAGATTGTTTCTTTCTTATCGATGCTCGAGATCTACTAAATGTTTGGGATTATGTACCTAGAGCAAAACAAATTGTGAACCCATTTGAGTTTTGTCCGAAGTCGCCTCCTTTTCTACACACCAGGTGTGTTGATCTGAGGCGAGAGGGGGAGCACCTTGTTTTCTCACAAAGTTCCTTATGCTTCCTCTGATATACATGTGCTGCTGTACAACCGTCAACTGTTTGAAGGATCAAGTGTTAAATTTCCAATTGGTGTCTTCTATTTTAGGAGTGAGGACAAAGATAAAATTGAATCACTCTGCGGTCCAATTACTGGAGCATTATGGCCACCCCCTACATGGTTCTCACCAGATACATATACTTCTAGCGGGTAACATTTATTGTCGAGTCTTGTTCTATTTCAACAACATTTCTATACTTGTTCTATAAGCTTTGAAATATGTATCTCATTTGCATGTTACCTTGAAACAAATCTTTCTATTTCTTAGAGTTGTATACTAATCTACCTTATGCTCTTGATACATTTAAGACATTGATTAATGTCTATATCTTGCGGTTCTAATTTAGTTTAAAGTTACCTTAAATAGAGATTATTTGAATTGCTGTGTGAAAATGCTTTTCTCTTGTTGCCTTGATTTCAAGGCTGGCCTCATATATGAATGTGTTGATTTTATAAGTTGTTGTTGCACCCTTGTATTGTATATCCTGATTTTTTTTAGACATGTTGTACATTACTGTTTAATTACTTTTATCGAGAGTTTGTGATTGGGAGACGTGGAAACAGAGCTAAGTGATGATCCTTGAATATCCCGTGGTGGAAGCAATAGAATACGACATTTTCATTGTCAGGATTTGACGGATGTTGTAATAGGCGTAAACTGGTTGGACAACAGCAAAATCTGATTAGCAACTTTTCGTATTCCCCTTCTCACCCTCTTGCATTTTTCGAATAATTGATTGGTGATTACAAAAACTGCACTTTTAAAATTCCATTTTTTTCTCAGTTCTTGTACTTTGATGCCTTAATTCAGACTCTATGGACTTCGCTAGTTAGTAATAAGCTTGTTGGAATACAATTGAACCATTAACCTTGTTTATTAATTGGTTGTTCTTCAACCTCACTTCACAACAGTACGGGCAATGCTGACTGGTAAATCTGTAATTTTTTAATTATCTAATTTCCACCCATTTTTTCTGAAAGCACTTGAAATTATTTTTGCTTAATTTCTATCTGATCATCTCGGTTTCTAATTGTTATTTGTGATTGGAGTAGTTTAAAAGTACTTATGTTGAATATAGTAATGAATGCATTGTCATGAGTAGCAGGGGAGGCCAGTATATATTTGTGAGACCAAACTGATTTTTGTGTGGACTCTTTCAGCCTTGACCTGATCAGATTCAGTGCAATAATGCTGCTTATTATGGATATCCTCAAGGATTCGACTCTTATGGCTATGTGTTTGCTCCTTACGATCTCAACCTGTACCGTGGTTACCAAGATATAGTGGTTATGCAATGCCCTAACCGCTCAGATGCCATTGCAGCAACTACAGGTTAGTTGATGCCACTGTATAGCTGAAAGGATTCTGCAGCAACTTTGGGAATTGTTGCCATCTATTGGTAACTTACTGGAAATCGTTGCTGGAAATAATTTAGTCTCTAATTGTAGTTCCTGATGTATATCAGTCATGATTATGAGATATAGTTGATGCTAATGGGTTTGCATTTTTTTCTACTTAATCTAGTCTCTCTGTTCTAATATGTTTTGACTGTCGAGCCTGAGCCAATTTGAACTTAGCTTCAAGCCCAGATTAGGTTGAGCCTGTTCTTCTTATTCATAGGCTCGGTCAAGTCAGCCTTAAAAATTATTCTGGGTTGCACCTCAGGCTTCCCAAGCTCATACTATGAGTTGGCTCTATTACAAACCTTAGCTTCGGCATTTTCATTATTTGATGTCTGACTTTGTCCAAATGGTAAATTTGACAATACAACTTATCTCGTTTCTGCTATCCAGGTTGCTGAAGTAGTCATTTAGGAGAGTCAAAAATTTGACTTTTCTATCATCATGCATTTGGTGACATTATTATCCAGTGGTTCGTCTAACAAACCTACAGGATTCATGTGCATTGTGCATATATTACCTTTGTTTCTTTTTTTTTCAAGTTATGTAATAATTCTTGAGGCTGTCGTTTATATGAAACTTACCCTTTTCTCATCACACTCTTCTGCTATAGGTGTACAAATCACTTGCTGATGTTATTGGATCTTATTCGAAGTGGATAGCCGCTCTTCAAACAAATGCTAGACCTTTGCTGTGAGCTCTCTTCTTTACTGAAATGGCAGCATTATTGATGTTGACGACTATGGATAATAGAACTTTAAACTCCAGTAAATATGCATAGGCATACTGTTATGCCCAATTAAAAGCAAAGAACCAGTTTTGTCCAGATTTATACTTGAATAATAATTGAGAAGCATCTGACCTCTTTGGGGCTAACTCTTTTTTTTCAGATTATTTCTTGCTGCAGGTATCTCACAACTAAGCCTCCCTTCGGAACTGTTGGAGTGTTGTCGATGCCATTTGTAGCCAAAGTATTTTAGAACATTAAGGTTGTGAAGGCTTACAGATTTGTGTACGAAAGTTGTAATGTTTTCATATGGACTTCTCAAGCTAAAATTTCTTTTACTAGAAAGTCTTAGATTATGAGGAAGGTTTCTCTCCAAGTTTTTAAGGTGATTATGAGTGATTAGCATATGTTACTTTCTATTGTACACATTAAGCAGTTACATTTTTTGAAGTTACTCCTGTTTTCCAAAACTACTTCTTTCTATTTGTATTTTTATGATGTGATAATTTTTTTATTTTCTGATCCTGTTGTTGTAGTAGGAGGCAGGAAAGGTTTTTGGCAAGGGGTTTAAGGGACTTGAAATGCATCTTAGTGCTGATAATTCCGCTTCGGGATCTCAGCTCCTTCATCGTCAAATGTGAGTTCTTTTCATCTAATGGTAGATTTTTTTTTGTTTTGGAGGTGTTGAATTAGACTTTGGGTTTATGCAGTTTTAGTTCTTGGGCTTGAATTAAAGCTAGAGCGGCATTCATTCGGGTCCGTGGTGAAATGTTGAACCAAAGGAACCCTTCTGTAGTTAATCATTTTTTCTGTTGTAGATTATAGGATGAAATTTTAGAACGGTAGAACCTATCTGTAGATTATAGTG
This sequence comes from Patellifolia procumbens, assembly GCA_947645195.1. Classification (NCBI taxonomy): domain Eukaryota; kingdom Viridiplantae; phylum Streptophyta; class Magnoliopsida; order Caryophyllales; family Amaranthaceae; genus Patellifolia; species Patellifolia procumbens. The sequence continues at coordinate 19,128 of CANSGD010000788.1, forward strand.
ACTAGAGTACAATCTCATGTTAAATGTCACCGTAATTGTATTAATATACTGAATAGTTCAAGTTATGATAACATATGTCAATGTTTGATTGTAGACCGTACATTATGCAACAACCTTTTGCGGATCATTGCTTGTACAATTTCATCATCCTTGTTGCTCCGGAAATATTTTTTTATCTATCGTTGTTGAACTATTAATGTTTTCTTTTCCTATATCTACAGATTAGATCAGTATCCTATTGCAAAATTTGCAAGTAATCTTGGAAGGAAGCGAAAAATGATGACAAGAAGCTCGCAACATGATGTTCTTGCGGCTTGGAATTTGCTAAATTTAATTGATAAACATAAATGTTACTAATATAGCTCTATGTATAAAGATTTTCATATATATAGTATGTCTTACTTTTCATTTATCTTTTTATGTAATCTTAATTATAACACTAAGATTGTATTATTAGTTTCATTATTTATAATAAATAAGATTGTCTTATTATCCTTTTTCGCTTAACTTTATATTATTCGATATTCCTTTTCTACAATGAAATGCATTTACAAAACAAGAAGAATAGAGAGGAAAAAACAAGGAAAAAAAAATCTCTTAGTAGTGGTAACATTCTCAGCATACAAAGTGCCAAGAAGCTAGGCGCTATAAAATGTCAAGGTTAGCAGAGGCGCATAATAGCGTCAAGAAGCTCGGCGTTTTCCAGTGCTGAGAGGTTAGAAGAGGCACACAAAAAGCGCCGAGAATCTCGGCGCTTTTAAGTGCCTAGGGTCGAGAGGCGCACAAAAGCGCCGAGATTTCTCGACAGCCAAAATCTCGCGCTACGAAAGCGCCAAGAAATAAATTCTCGGCGCTATATTGTGCCAAGATATTGCCTAAAAAGCACCGAGAATGACACGTTTTGTAGTAGTAGATGAACATTAACTATAAACCAATATTAGTAAATGCTACTCTAATATATATATTATGTGTATAATGAACATCAATTCAAATGAAGGGAACATCCCCAATATTTTTACTGAACATTTCCAATAATATTATGGAGGAGAGATAAATTTTTGGGAGCAAAATAAATTCAAATTTGTGTTTTCAAAATGGGGGACAAAATAATGTTACTCTAATATACATAAGTGTGCATGAATATCAATTCAACTATAGTGAACATGATAGGCTAAAGTCGTATCACCTAATCAAAAATAAATCCTAGAGTCCTCTATCATTAATAGTCATGGAAGTAGGGTCGAATCACAGTGAGACAGAGTTTCTAAGCTAATATTCAGTCAAGCAAATACTTCAGACAAGATCAGCGGAAAAATCAACTGAACTACCAATTAAACTAAAGAAAGCGGTATAAATAATAAGGTTAAACTATGGCTTAAAGATCTAGGCATTAGTTTGAACCACCTGCTTATACCAATCAAAAGGGTCGAATAACTAATAATATCTAGGTCTAGGTCGAACAATCAGAGCAAATGTTAAGCCTATGATTGGGTCATAACGCTCTCAATTCAACATATGCAGTAAGATTGCTCACATAATCAGAATCAATAGTGTATTCTAAGTCTCAAAGTAAGCCTACAATTGGGTCATACTCAAGTTGCCAAACATAGTTCATGAAATTGTACTCTGACATAAACCATGAAATAAAGAACGAATCGCACTACAATCGAACTAATCAAAACCTAGAAATAAAAGCAATTCAAATATGATTCATGATATAAACATGGTTTTCCTCCTTAAAACCCTAGAAATAAAACTACTCGGACATGATTGAATCAAAATAATAAAACTAATATAAAATCCTAATTTTTACATCATGAATCAATTAAATAATAAAACTAAGCAAACAAGAAATAAAAGAAGGAATTAAGAGTAAGAATAATACCAATTGACGGAAAGCAGAAACTTTATTAAAAATAATCAAAGGTTCGATCACCTTTGAATCTACTCTTAAGTGTTTAATTCAGAGAGGTTCTAGAACTAAAAATAATATGAAAGCTAAAATAAAAGCTTCAAGCTAATACCCAACCTAATGGCAGAATTTTTTTGAAAAGATACATGGAAAGCCTTAGGAAACCCTTCTCAAGGGTGAATGTTAAGCTATCTAGAGTAACAAGTTTCAGAAGGTCGGGCTCTGTCTGGACATCAACAAAACGACTCTATTGGTGGATCTGATGCCCTAACTTGGATAGATAATCTGCGACTTGATTTGCTTCTCGGTATATGGTGTTAGTGTGACTAAATCGAAGTTTTGCTTGATCTGGTGGATGTCGTCGACCAATGTTTGGATGGTCCATGGAGTTTGGTAAATACCATTGATTGAGTTGACGAGAATCAAATTATCACTTTCAATGAGGAGGTTTTTATCTTCATAATTTTGGCTTAAAGAAGGCCATTTTGGAGGGTTGTTGCCTCTGCTATCAAGGGTCTTGTGTGCTCCAGTTTGATGGTTACAGCTGTCATGATATTACTTTCAGAGTCTCGAAGTACTACTCCGGCTGCTGAAGAGGAATTTGGGAGGAGCCATCAATATTTAGTTTAACAGATCCTGGAGGGGGCGGTGTCCATCCAATGTGCTTTGAGTGTCGGTACCTGCAAGGGGAAGAGGGGAGACTGTGTTTTGGTGGTCCTGAGCAGAACGAATGTTCCATTCTTTAAGCGTATTAGTCGCGTGGAGCCAGACTCTGTGCAAATTAAAAGAGTCGTTTTGGAAGACTATTAGGTTCAGTTCTTTTCAAAATACTCCAGAGAATCTGGCAGTATTTGGGGGTATTACTTGAGTGAGATTTTCTTATCTCAAGAAGGAGGTACTTTATGGTTGTTGGCGTACTTCGATTAACAAAAGAACGTACAACATTCTGAGATTACCACAAGTTCATTATAGTTGGACATGTAAGAAATAAGTTATCACTATTTTCTAGAGCATTTTTACAAAGACGACAATCCAAGGAAGTTGGAATGTGTCTGATAGATAGATTATCCCTTGTAGGAAGACCGTTGTTCAATAATTGCCATATGAATTTTGATCTAGGGTTGAATGTCCATGTTCCAAATCCAGCGAAAATCCCATTTTTGGTTGCTGGAATGAATTCGGATTATGTGATAGCCATGTGGCTGATTTTTACTGAGAAGTTATCGGATGCTGTAAGTCCCAACATGGGGTGTACCTAATGGTAGAAAATAATCCAAAGAAAAGGGCTTTAAAATAAATCCCAGGCCTATTTATACTCCCCTTCCAAATAGACTAAATAAAAGAAATAGTCAAGACCAATAAAACAAAGCAGCAAATGTTGACTTTTATTAGCTCAAACCCTTGCATGCAAAACTAGGCCCAACATTTCTTTGTTTTGTTCGCAGATTAACAACCAATAGATAATGTGTTTCGCCCCGACAGTATCGGGCCACGCTGCCAGGATCGGGAGGATTTAAAAAGGCCCATTTTCTCCTGATTCTTCATGGACCAACACAGCGCGCAACATCATAGATTTTGTGAACTGCCCGATGGGAACGCAACATCACAAGGGAAGCTTTTTATAATTTTGTCCGATCGGGCTTAAAACCATTCAGCTTCTCAAAGACGTAGGTTGAGCCCAATTGGTCAGGGCCAATTTACCCGATCGGGCTAAGGTGCTTTTAGCTCGATTATTGAATTTCCTTTGCATTCCGAGCTCGGACTTCGAGCCTAGGCCTCAGAAACTTTCCAAAGTACCGGATTTAGCTTGTATCGACTCATTTGTGCCTCATAGTAACTCGTAAAGCCATAGTTCAACTCTTAAAGGTGCGGATTCTTCGATATAGCTCGAAATAGGAAGAAAACTCTCTAAAACCTGCAATTCAACACGAAAACACAAAACCACGACTATAGAGGATAATTAGTATAAAATAGCTTCGAAGAGCTACAATCAAGCACAATTTAGCTTACTAAGAGGGGGAAACCTATATAAATAATCATGATATCAGAACATCATCAATATATCCAATAAACATTTATAAGAATATTATGGAGGAAAGATAAATAAAGTAAGAAAAATTTTTGGGGGCAAAATGAATTCAAAATGTGTTTTTTCAAAATTAGGAAAACATAAATGACTCTTATGTACATTTGAGGGTTTAATATACATTGTGAGTGTTTTTCTTTATTGTATACTGGCAAAATTCCTATCTATATTGCAGTATGCTGACGTACAGATGACGTGGGCATGGAACATCATGCTCATGGTGCTCCTCCCTGCACCATCTAATTTGCGTCGCCTCACCACCACCACCCGTTACCACTACCACACCCACCCTTCAACCACCATAACTTTATAAACCATTCCCTGCCCAAACACCACCATCCAACCTCACTAATCCCCTTTTTCCACCACCACAACCACGGACCACTCCTGTTTTCTTCGCTCTAACGAACCTATAATGAGTTTTCCGACAAGGTAACCACATATGAACTCACCTGTGGTTAGTAAAAGCAATTATACTAATTTAAAATTAAATAAACTGAACAATAACGTTGCAACTACATTGCCAATGGTCTCCAATAAATAGAGGGGTTCCAAACTAATGTTCCTCAACATCAGAGTTCCAAATCGAAAGGAATGGCATTAATCGATCCGTAGGCGAGAGGGTGATTCTAAGCCTTCATTAAGAAAAGAGCTCTTGACCGGGGGTTCGGTGAAAGGGCGCTGAAGCAAGCAGTTTAGTGACTCTCGTACCTATAGGCCTTCCCCTATTCAGTCTCGTTCCTGCTCGCGAGTTAAGAGTTAAAACATACCTCTGCGAGATCGCCCTAACCCCGAAATAAAGAGTTCCCTTCCCGGCCAGATCAGTAGTTGCCTAGTTGCCGTGGAAGACTAAAATTCATCAACACAAAACAATTTGGAAGTGAAGTGTCTTCATCCGAGAAATCTAAGCTTTGATCAAATCCCTGTTTCGATAAAATCACAATATACATGATACAAAGGAAAAATTGTTAGAAACCACCTAATGAGGGCACTTTTTTTGGAAAAACCACCTAATAAAAACTTTATTCAAAAAAACCACATAGTAGAACACCTTTTCTTTCAAAACACCACCACTTGAGACCAAATTAGTAACTCCTTTAACCCTTAATCAGTTCCCTCCATTTGCATTCAACCCAAGTGACTCTTCTAGAGTTATTAATCTGTTGTTAAGTGGTTACGAGGTTAAAAGAGTTGCTAATTTAGTGTCAAGTAGGGGTGATGTTTTGAGAGAAAAAATGTTTTATTAGGTGGTTTTTTTGAATAAAGTGTCTGTTAGGTGATTTTTCTATAAAATGAAAGTGTCTTTATTAGGTGGTTTCTGACAATTTTTCCTTACACAAATGTGGAAATGCTCAACATATATCTTCTCCAAAAGGATACAAAAATTATCATATTAAATGTAACTAAAAAAACCCATACCATATTCTAATACTTCTCGGTTCCATTTTAAATGCAACGATTTGATATTTTTCTCTCTACTTTATGTCAAATCGTTGCATTTAAAATGGAATGGAGGAAGTATTACATAGTACTATATTATTAGCTAAGTCCAAATCATAAGGCAATCAATTGTCAAATACTATCAAATAAGTTTGAACCAACTCAATAGCCTTAATGTTACATGCAGCAGCGTATACTCTAATCAAATTGGAGCACAACAATTTTTTCAAAAAATACAAAACTTTGGCTAATGCTCAAACTAACTTGTACACCCACATTAACTACTGATCAATTTGATTTTCTCCAATTAAACTAACTTGTACACCATAAATAAAACCCACAAAAATTAATCATTTCAATTTCATGTAAATATAAACGAAAAGATGATGAAGAGACATACCGTGGTGAAGAAAGTGTATGATGAGAAAAAGAAGCTGCTTTGGGCAACCCTTGAAGATTGACAATGCACCTTGGTCTGACACTTATGGTGAGATTAAAAAAAATACTATGTTGCTACTTATCAGTGGAAGATCGAAAGGTCCCAAGAATAGAAGGTGGAAAAATAAGAAAATATTGAACATTGTGTTTGACTACAAAATAAGTGAATTGAGCTCCACAATTTAACTCTAGTTAACTCTTATTCTTATAATTGTGTTTTAGGTCCTAAGTGGTGAAAAATAAAGTATAGATCCTAAACGATGAAGACACACAAAGTTTAGGTCCTTAATGCTAGCTTAATTCCCAGAAGGATGTGGTACTATGGTTGGAGAGGGAGTAAATTGTAAAGTGATGGGAGGGGAGAGAGATGAGTGAAATTTTTTACCCTTTTCTTGTAAACTAAGCAAACATATTAGAGATATATGATACTAAAGATATGATAAATATCTTTAGGATATATTAGTAGTTAAGATATAAAATTATCTTAGAGGAAATATTATCTTATGATTTATTTCCGATAAGTATTGGGAATAATATATCTTTTTGAGAGATTGTTTCCAAGTAGGAGTTCTTATGCACTCCTATATATATTGTAGTCATAGTTCATCATTGAACACAACTTAATAAAATCATCTTGTTTCTCTCCTCTCATAAACTTATCATGGTATCGGAGCCATCCAAATTATTGGATTGATCCTACGCTTCCGCATAAGAATCTTTGATGGCCGGTGGGTGTTAATAAAGAACCCACCGGCCGGATTTACCACTCCTAAATATAAATTTTTTTTTATTAAGTTCGTATGTTGTTTTGGGATCAAAACTAATCTTGATCTCATTAGGGTTGTCTGCTTGTGCAATGCCTTCTCGTCGAGTCTGCCAAGTCCTAAAGTTCGCCTTCTATTCACGCAGTTGTGGCTATTTCTTCATTCACTTGTTGAGTGTGTCATCCACTGAGGAGCCACGTATGCTGCAGATTATTTTCCACTTTGTGTAAAGTGTTGCATATTTGTGCATCTAAGTTCTTTGTGGAGTCTCTCAAGATGATTATGCTTGTTTAGCTTTGGTGCTATATCGGTTTCCCAATTTTCCGACTGGCTGGATGTCGGATATTATTGTTCAAGTGTGATCTACTCGTTTAGTAGACGTGCTCTTGCGCATGGTATATTGGATGGTTTTGATGCGATTGTGCATCGTTTCTAAAAATACCTAGTTGGGTTTATTGGTGCAATTTAGCATCGTTGATTATTGGTGGATGGAGTTAATTAGTTCTCCATGTTACTTTGGTTGTCCCTTCTCCAAAAGGGTGTTTATTGATTGTCCCTTATCCAAAAGGGTGGTTATTGGTAGGGATGGCAACGGGTGGGATTTGGGTCGGGTGAGCCATCACCCGCATCCATCACCCTATTAGACCAACTCTCATCCATCCATCCGTCACCCGGTTAGACCATCACCCGTATCCATCCATCCACCACCCGCGGGTGAACCGGGTGGACAAGGTGATCATCCATTTAAGATAATTGAATGAGAAAAGTTACATCAAACTTGTAAAATCACAATTTATATATCAACTTCATGTCAAATTAAGATTAGTTAGGTTTATGGAAACATGTTAATAGTAATCAAAAGAGAAAATTATTATACTAATGTAAATAAAATGATAAATATTTAAGAAAATGTAAGAAATGGGTGATGGAGCGGGTGATAAACGGGTGATAGATCGGGTGATGGATGAAATTTTCTCACCCTAATCCATCCATCACCCGTTACACATTCACCCGTCACCCGTCCATCATCCATTTAATTCGGTTTTTCACCCTTTTATTTTTTTCGGGTGGAGCGGGTGATGGATCATCCATTGGATATTGCCATCTCTAGTTATTGGTTGTCCCTAATCCTAAAGGGTGGTTACTATTGACGACTTACATCGTATAGGTCTAGTAGCTATTGTTTTTCTTCCAATCATAGTGTTTATGTTACTACCCTACGATTGAGGGGGAGTATTAGAGATATATGATACTAAAGATATGAAAAATATCTTTAGGATATATTACTAGTTAAGATATAATATTATCTTAGAGGAAATATTATCTTATGATTTATTTCCGATAAGTATTAGGAATAATATATCTTTTAGAGATTGTTTCCAAGTAGAAGTTCCTATGTACTCATATATATATTTTAGTCATAGTTCATCATTGAACACAACTTAATAAAATCATCTTGTTTCTCTCCTCTCATAAACTTATCAAAACATGTATTTTAGATTTGATCTTATCATTATAATCCTATCTTTTAAGCATTAGACAAGTCTCCTAAAATATTAAAATCTGTAATAAAATTCAATATGTTACAACAATTTAAGATAAACTCCAATAGATTTTTGTCATATAGCCGATATAGGTTGAAAAAACAAAACGAAAAAACGCATCTATACGACTAAACCCTCACGCCATACCATAAAATACCAATTAACTTTCAGCATTCTTGACACATACTAAACCACGGACAGTATAATTGAATCAACAACATTCCAGTCATTGTTCCTGGTATACAAGTCAATATGCAGATGTTAATCAATTACTGTTATTTCTACTCAAACATCTAACATTAAAGTATCATTTATATGAAAATTAAGAAGAAAAAAAACCTTAAAATTGAATACACCAAAAACGGGTGGATTTTTTCACACAAATTTCTTATGATCCGGAAGTATTCATGACACAAGAAAGCTCTGTATATACGCCCATCATATGTCTTTTCCTCACATTTATTCAGTCCCATATTGTCCTAACTGTTACAAATGCAAGTCTCCTTAATGTGGGCTCCTCACATCCCATGTGGTATGACCAACCTTTGTTCCCCTTTCTTCATATCTTTCCATTTTCAGTTGTTTCAGTTTCATCCATGAGTATTCTCCTAAGATCATTGATGTTGGTAATGATGTTGATGATGTCCATGATGATGATTGATGAGCATCGACATATGATCATTCAACTTTCCAAGCATAAAGAAACAAGCTAAACTCTGGTGAACAACCACCCCAATCATACTCCTTACATGCATAATCATCTGCATGGGATGATGACGATGGTGATGATGATGATGATTGCGATGATGACTTGAACAAGAACATAGCATGTCTAGGACCCGACCCGAATATCCAATCATGAAAATCCCAATAAACTTCAAGTTTAGCTTCTTTAACATCAATGGATTCATTCCCCCTAAATTTCCATTGTAGATGCTTAACTTGAGTTGCTAATTCCCCATCTATCTTTATATCCATTTCAGGACTACTAATTCCTTCAAACTCACCCTTATCATTACACTCAACTGATATCTCATGACATTTGCCTCTTTCATGAAACTTTACCTTTGTTGAGAACCTTTTCTTACCAAAAACATGCTCTTTTCTTGATACTAAAACCGGATCAATAAGAGCTGGTCTACAACCTGTCCTTCGAAATGCATCCTTCTTCATGTCACCGACCACCAAAACAACCTCCTCTTCGGATACTATGGCGACATAGTAATCCGATTGAGGTTCGACTTCACCGTTAAACTTGGCAGCCTTAAGATCCCAAACAATACCAATGATCTTACCATCCACAACAAAGTTTTTACTCCCTTGTTTCCTCCAAAAATACCAAGGCTTAAGCTCGACTTTGTTATGATAATGGTCGCGCCCTTCAGGGCCATCCACGGACACTGAGAGTCCGTGGAGGAGAATATTTTTACACCATGTTATGGTGACTAATCGAGTTGGCTAGCTATCTTAGTCCTATATATGGACATGATCAGGCTCTGGGGCGACCCAGAGCCTGATCGTATTAGGGGGTGGTTAAAGGTGCGAGAGGTAGTGCTAGTCCAGTAGGTTGCTTCTCATCCCCCGCTGGAATGCTAATAGGGTCATGCATCATTTTTGGTTAGACAATAGAAATGACCAAATGGATCATTTGGGTTTGTTATAACAAAGGATAGGATGATACTATATAGTATTAATATAGGATTATGAATAAATAAGGAAGGAGGGAAAGTGAAAGGCTTATGAATCTTACCAGCAAGGAATGTGGGTTTATGAATGCTGCCAAAGGTATATCCGTATATGATCTTGGCCTCATAGTAAGATCAAGCGAAATGTACCAAATATTTACAACTGGCGGATATAATAATTAGATACAGAGAGTAATTAATAAATAGAATTAATAAATGGTAAAGTGATCTGGAAGTGAGTAACTATAACAAACCTTCTCTTTTTTCGTTGTTCAATGTGGGGGTTTTTCCCTTTTTTTGTGCAAATAAAAAATGCATCATATAGCTATTAAGATTTAAGGCTATGTATAAGAAACTAAAAGAAAGAGAAGGAAGAGAGGCTTGATACGAGATTTTAGCATGAATTATCGTTCTAATTTAACAAATATAAGTATTAGCTTATGAACTACTACAAGACTATTGTTAGGCTTATTCGATAATTGATGACTCACTACTAATACACAATTAAAAGATTATTTTCTTTAACTAAGTCATATTCCAAATTTATCTTATGGCTAATTAGAGGTTTGTCTACGCAATGGGTAAATTATAACTCTAAAGTATAGCTGGTAAATAAGTCGGGTCGTCTCAAGTTTGTGTTGAATTTACGGGTTGACGGGTTAACTCTTCTCCCTAACCTTAATTCGAATAACCATTTACTTATACATGTTAGTTAACCTTGCCCTAAGCCGTTTATTAAATGTGACAGCATCTGGTTTGACCCCCTCATCAATTTATCTCATATACTATATGATATTCTCGATTCTTATATCTTTGTTTAAAATTTCATCTGCTTGTCAAATTAGCATCCAATACCGTATAGAATTTAAAAGATAGACTAAATTCAAAATTAAAGAATAAAGGTCATATAGAATAAGATAAAAAAACTTTAAAATACTGCAATTTGTGTAGAGAAATGAATCAACTCATTTATTTAACTTATCGAAAATATATAATAGATCCAAACTCGCTAATTTTATGTTGAGTTATTTGATTGTGTCAACTTTCCTTAGGACACACCATATTGTTTTTTCTTTTCTGAAAAAAGATTAAATGAAAACTGGGATTGATGATTTCATCAACCTTTTTATACGGAGATGTAAAAGTTTGCAATTCCTGTGTACAAAACCCCAAAAAGCAGGAGGAAAGAAAGTAGAGGTGGGGGAGGATTTAGGCAAGAGAACATGTGATGTGGGGCCAGCAAACTAAAGGTTTAATTATTAAATATGCCCATATTTGGATCAATGAAGCTGCTTTTTTAATTTTTTAATTATCTCTTTCTTTTCCCTAATTGATAAATGAAAAAGGGTGTTTTGTTTATCTAAATGAGGGATCTTGTCCAACTTTGGAGCTAAGAATTTATAGGGATCCCATTCGCATATCATATACGGGGCATATAACGAGCATAAGCAGATCTAGTTTAGTAACTTTCACTTTCTTATCAGGCCAATTTTTGTTTAAGAAAGTTGTGAACTATCAAGTGTCAATGTCTCATGATCCCAAGTTTAAAGTGACTGATATCTCTAATGCTAAGCAGAACTTGGGTCATACCGCACCAAACTGCAACCCAAACTGTTTTGGTGCAGTTTGGGTTGGTTTATGGGTTCGAGAAAATGGGTTGGATTGTGCTTGTGATTAAACCGCGGTTTGCGGTTTAGGGTTGGTTTACTATTTTTTCAACCCAAACCGCACCATAAACCGCTTAGTACACGATTATGTATTATGTATTATGTATTAGTTTTTTTTAGTTATGACATACTTCCTTCGTTTTAAATGCCACACTTTTCTAATATGAAAATGTCACAATAAGTGACACCAAACTCAAAACATAACATTTTAAATAATAAAATTACATAATTGCCCATACTCAAACAATATATCCAATTGTTTATTTAGTTAAAGTACCCTTTTTTTTAATTGTGGTCCCCAACTTTATCTCTCTAACCTCATTGATTTTCCTCCACTTTCTCTATATTCCACTTATTTTAAAACGAAAGAAACATATCATAATTTCGCACCTTTTAATAGTGTAATATTTTTAGCAAATTCATAATTTTTTTGGTATAATCTAGCTTTTTTGTACCTGATTTATATGTTTAATAGCGAGTTTGTAGTCGATAAACTAAAACAACTATTTCGAATTGAAAATACGTTTTGAGATTAAATAAGTAGGGTCAAACTGCAAACCACACCACACCTAACCATTTTATGTAGCGTGATTTGGGTTGGTTTAGCTCAAAATTCGGTTTGGGTTGGTTCGAAAAAACCTCAAACCGTTTTTGTGTGGGTTGGTTTGGGTTACGTCCCAAACCACACCAATCCAACCTATGCTCAACCCTAAATATCTCCAATGAAACCTCAAGGCAAGGGTGACTGATGGCTGATGAGTCTAATACGGCTTTCCTTTGATGCTTAAGCAAGGTAGAAGTTGTGCATACTAATGATGAAAATTAAACATCGGATATGGTTTCTACTCCTGGACTTAAACACACATTTCATAGTTTCATAAGTGTGCATGTCAACTCGCTTAGTAGTTATGTTTTACAGGATAGTATCTAAAACTTAAACTCAAATTACATTTATATCAATTTTTCTGACTCTATATATACACCGGTAAAAATACTCAAATATATTAATAACAATAATAAGATTTGCCGAAATGGCTTGACTCGCTTTAAAGGATCGAAGAATGTGATCCAAGACATTTGAGTCCAATTTAAACTACTCGGCTCGAGTTTAATCTAGCATGGATATGTTTTTTTTTTGCTTAGCTTGCACCCAATTAGGTCGAGTTTTCACGGGTGGCTTGGTCCATGATTTAGTGGGATGATAATTTTAGCCAAAATACAATTCTTGTCATTGTATGATAATTTTAGGCAAAATACAACTCTTGTAATTGTTGAGCAAGGGAGAGACAAATTTCCTAACTTCATCACGTTTTCTCTCGCACTCGTCAGGTTTAGAAATGTACCCTTTATCTCAAATTATTTGCTCCATTTTTATATGGGAAATTCCCAATGGTATGCCTATACTTTTTAAGTTTTCCAATGGTATGCCTAAGTTTTTAAAATTCTCAGTGGTATACCCGAGGTTCTTTCATGCTCTCAGTCGTGACTTTCTAAGGGAATCTTCCGTTAAAAAAGAAATATATCGTTACTTAATTAATAAAAATAGTTTATCTTGATTTGCGTTTCAAAAAATCGCGATTTGCATGCCCAAAAAATAGCCCGGTCAAGTTTTTGAGGGTCCTTTTAGCTCCTATGAGTCAAATTTGAAGTTGGAATTTGCATAAAACGATCGGATGGGCCTCGACTTGTGTTAAAAAAATCTCAATTTGCATGCAAAAACATCTCAATTTACGTGTAATGGCAACTACTTCCTCCGTAACAAAATAAATGCACCATTTGCTTGGCCACACATGTCAAGATAAAACTTTAAAGATTAATATCTCTAATTATGTATTTGTAAAAATTATAAACATTAGATCATAAAAAACTACAAGTTGAGACGAATCCAACAGGACCCCACATGACTATATTTTCCCTTGTGTATAAGTCACAAATTGCGATTAAATTTAAAACTGTGAATAGTGTCAAAAGTGCAAATGGTGCATTCTTTTCGTTACGGAGGAAATAACAAGTTTTTGGCTGAGAAAGATCATGTGTGAGAAGAGGGAAGAACCTTAGGTATACTACTGTAAATATTAAAAATTTAGGCATACCACCGAAAAATTTAAAAAGTTAAGGTATACCATTGGAAATTTCCTTTTTATGGTAGGATGTCTCAAGGTATATGATTCATGTAATGGCAAAACCTTTCTCGATGAGTCAACTGTGATTGAGCAAAAATGAAAATTCATGTCAATACCAGCTAGGTAGCTACCATCTTTTTCTAGCTACCTTTCCACCCTCCTTAAAATGAGCCTCCTTTAAGCTGAGCATACATAGGCCACATGGTAGTAAAATCTGAAAACTAGTCAACGGAGGAACGCAAAAGTTTCATAAAAGATGAGAACTTTCACTGCTATCAGAGTATCAGCATAGCTACTTTCCTTTCAATCATTTCCTGAGTGTAGACAGTGGTAGTTTCTGATTAAATGAAGTCAGAAGATTTTCTGCTAGGACTATGATTTAATTATGTACAATGAAGAAACATATATATCATCCAACCAAATTTTACACAGCAGGAAGCAAGACATGTTTAGGTCTAAAATGCTTCAGATCAATTACCATTACAGTAATGTCATCCATACTACCCCTACTCACAGCAAGATTCGCAAGCTTTTTGCAAGCATTCACAAGGCCTTCAGAAACGGATCTGTTATTATTCTCTCTTCTTGGAGACTGAATTTTCATGTTTGTGGCCGGGAACAACGAAGTTCTTCTTAACTTCGTAGGAGGACTCTCATTTTCATTTTCTAAGTCAAGATAACCTCCTTTTACCGTGCTTCTATGAATTTCTGTCTTCCTACAGCTTGGAGAAAGAATTGTCTTCTGTTTCTGCTTGACGATGGAAACTCTTTTCACCTTCGGAGAGGAGCTCGTACTGGCATAAGCATATTCGTCGTCATTCTCCTTTAGTAACCTCGTGTTCTTATTATCTAGATCATTCATGGGCAGGAACAATGAAATTCTTCTTAACTTTGCCGGAGGACTCTCATTTTCACTTTCCACGTCAAAAAGACCTCCTTTTACCGTGCTACTACTACTTTCTGTCTTCCTACAGCTTGGAGAGAGAATTGTCTTCTGTTTCTGCTTGATGACGGAAACTCTTTTGACCTTCGGAGAGGAGCTTGTACTCACACAAGCATATTCATGGTCCTTCTCTTTTAGGACCCTCGTGTTTATATCATCTAAATCATCAATTACAAGTTTAGGTTTCTCCTTAACTACACGGGATTCTAGCACAATGTCGATGGCCTCTTGGTTTCCAACCTATCATATAGGAAAATCTGAATTAACAGTAATGTTCAAGTAGCATAATCACATGGTATGTCATCATGATAAATAAATCAGTTATTGATATTTCAAAAAGTTAAAAGTAACGTGACTTCACAACTCACAATAGTTGAAAGTATAGCTTATGCTCTTTCACCTATAAAACTACTCTATAAGTCTATCTTATCTTTCATTAGCTAATTTCAGCCTTTTAATGATAGTAGGATAATTAAATTAAGGAAACTTTCACAGGAAGCCGTAAATTTATCTATGCAAAATAAAAGCACAAATTCAGAGCCAATACTAGATTAAGCGAACAGATTAGCTTAAGTAAAAGTAGATGAAGACTTTACAATAGCATAAACTTTTATGACATTACATGCTATCGGAACCCAATTAGTCAAGAAAGGCCCAAGCAAATAGTATTTCTCACAAGAAGGAAGCATAAATTAAGCTTACACAAGCATTTAGCATATGAATGGAGATATGCTGTAAAGTTGTTACCTGTTCCCAGAGTCCATCAGAAGCCAAGACAATAAAATCCATGTTAGGAGTCAGATCAAGAATTGTTGTATCAGGCTCGGACACCACCCAGTCTTTGAGGTGAGCATCTCCAATACTTCTTGAGACTGATAGTATTCCATGAACTCTCCAAGCTCCCTTATGGAACTCAACGTATCCTCCCTATATAACGACCCCAATAAAACACTATTCATTGAACGCTCATAATAATATGAGATACAAACCATAGCTATAAAGAAGTATTTTAAGATACCTTATCCTCAATCCTTTTCCGCTCTTCCGATATCTCGGCTCTATGGTCCTTTGTGAGAGCCTCAGCAACTCCATTTCTACAAAGAACAGCACGACAGTCTCCTAAATTTGAGACAATAATCTCTGTCCCTTTAATTAGAACTGTGACACAACAGGCACCACTGCTTACTCCCTACAGAGGAAAATAAGTTTATAAATATTACTCAGCAAACAAGTGCATTTAATGGTTCGGATTTCACCAATGATGTGTAGCATAGTGCAGGAGACTGAGAACATACATATTGTTAACTAAAGAGGGACCATCTAAGAGGATAATACCGATATAGAACAGAGCAAGAATGTCTTCGGTTCGGATAGTGGGTATCACATATAATACTCAGATAGCAGTGACTCAAATGAGGTTCTCAGTTGATTGTGTAAGAGCTATATCAAGATAATAATCCAAAACCTAACACATACTTTGGCATTAAGGGTATATGAAAACCAAAGTGCAGTTTTTAGTTGTTTCTAATTGCATGACAAAGGAAATGGCATTGGCTAAACTCAATCCTCCAAATAAGCTCAAACAAGCTGCAATGTCTTGAAACAAGGACAAGGTTGATAATAAAACAGTAGAGGACCTACACCGAGGCAAGTGTGTTAGCAGACGCTACAAATTAACAATTATTTTAATTTTTCTCTTCACAGACTGCAAATTTTTTAAATGTTGTATTAATTTTCGATTTTGCAACCCCAAAAAAGTAATCAACCATCCTATAATTGACACCCCGATACAAAATTCACAAGCAACACTAACAAAATGTGTCGAAATAAAAAAAATGGTCAATAGATCACAGCTGTAAGCAATATCATCCTGTGAGCTAAGAAAATTACATATAGAACAAGGAGAAAGAAACATAAGTAAAAAAGATAAATTCTTATACATGATTGTGCTTGTGCCTCCAAAATTACCTGGTGCAAGAAATCTGTATCTGTTTTAAGATAAGCAGCTTTTACTGCTTCCTCCATTGCTACATTTCCAACACAATTATCAACCATCTCAACAACATTCTTGTGTAAACTATTTGCCACAAACTCTGCCGCTTTTCGTCCTCCATGTCCATCATAAACCCCAAAAAAACCCTGCCATTTCAAACACATTCAACTATTTAGCAACCCACAATAAGAAACAAAGACCTCTATCTTTATAGTATTTTGGACAAACAATTGGTGTGCATTTTACCTTCTTAGCATTCTTGTCATTCATGAAAGGAACAATCTTGTGAGTATCTTCCATGAACTTCTTCTTCCCTTTAATGGCATAAACCCCAACACCCAAATCCTCAAAACAATAAAAGCTGTCATTTTTAACAGGAGAACACCCAAATTTGAACTGGGTATCAATCACAATTTCTTTTAATACATTAGGGATCTGGATTTTGGGGGTCTTTTGCGCTTTAGAGGGCAAGAAAAATTGATTTTTTCTTCAACAGGGGTTAAAGATTCTGAAGAAGAAACAGAAACGCAAGGATGCAAGGCTGTAACAGATGTTGTCATTTCAATTGGAAGAACAGGAAGAGATTAATTATTAATTTCTTTGTTGCATGTAATTTAATTTCTGGGTGTTATCGAAATGCTCGGGACTTTTATTTGTTTGAGACTAGAAAGGGGGGGTTTTCTGTAGTTCTAACGGCCAGAAAAAAAGGGGGGCTACGAGACTATATGATTAGATTTTAGAGGGTCAAAGGGGATTAGATGGTGGGAGCCTGGGAGGAGAGAGCGTCAAACCAACGTTGCACCTCGAGCCGTTGAGAGCCTACTTTTAGGGTCTAATTCTAATGGAATAAATGGTCAATGATTTGAATATCAAATGGTGGGAAATTATCAAACTTGACATCCATGCCTTGGTACCAAAAGAAGGTAATACCCGATCAATGTTCGGTAGTTATATATATTTGGTCGAAGTTATGATTGATGTTCGAAAACTTTCGGTATATGAGGCTTTCATATTTACGAAATACTTCATATTTTCTAAAAGATTTAGGAAACATGTGGAGATTGTATCATTGTACCAATTATCGAAAAATTAAATTAATGAGTCATAAGATGAAACATTGGGAACGGGTAATTGAGCAAAGATTTAGAAAACATGTGAAAATATCGGAAACCAATTTGAACATATGGCAAGAAGATATCCATCTCATGAGACAGATTATGGAATATTACCAGGATAGGAGGAAGAATATACATATGATTTTCATTGTTTTCGAGAAGACATATGATAGAGTTTCAAGAGAAATACTTTGGTGGGCATTGACAAAGAAAGGTGTTTCACACAAAAATATAGATAGCATCAAGGACATGTATGAGGGGGTCACTACTCACTAGTGTGCGAACTTTTGTGGGAAAGACAAAAGAGTTCTCTATTACGGTCGGAATGTGATATCACGTATTTATATAGACTTTTCTCCCTTATTTACAAGCTAATTTGTGCGTCATTGGAGCTCTTGGGAGCTATTTTGTGCTAACTATTGTATATAGTTGTGGTTTTGTGTTTTAGTATTGAATTGCAGGTTTTAGGGAGTTTTCTCCTTATTCCCGAGTTATTTGGAAGCAACCACGGCTTTACGAGATGTTACGAGGCACGTAGGAAGGCTTACGAGCTTTATGGATAGTTTAGGAGGTCCCAAGACCTCTAAACGTGAAGAATTACGAGCTAAAGAGTGAAAAGGAGCTTCCCGTACTCTGATCGGGCAAGAAATGGCCCGATCGGGCGGTGAAGTTTCGTACCCGATCGGTCGGAAATCACCCGATCCCATCGGGTGGAAAAGCTATCGGGCAAACGAGGCCCGATCGGGTGGGCGATCGGGCGGAGCCATTTTTGGTAGTCACGTTGCTGTTGCGTGCTGCGCTGAATAAGGATCGAAAATTGGGTCTTTTTACCCCAGGCCCTATCGGGCGTAATCATCCCACCCGATCGGGTGGAGGCCCATGTGTGCTGCTTGTGCGTGAAGATGTGCTGGGCTCCAATTGGTTGATGGCCCGATCGGGTGGTGAGGGCACGATCGGTTGGAAGGTCCAACTTTCCTAGCTAAATGTTGCTGATTGCTGATGCGTGCATGTATGGGCTTGATTTGCTAAGCCCAAGGTGGATTTAATTGTGTGCGTACGTGCAAAGCAGCTGGGTGGATTTGTTTTGGCCCCTTATTATCTTTATTTTTTTTATTTCATTTTTATTTTGTTTTTGGTTTTTGGATAAATAGCTAAGTTTTATTTACTTAGGGGAGAGGATTATTCCTTATTCGATTAGTTTTAGGATTTAATTTTGCTTTCTTAGTTAAACACTTTAATTAGTTCAAGAGGTGATTGAACCTGGGATTTATTTCAATAAAGGTTATACCTTTCCGTCAATTGGTATTATTCTTCTCTACTCTTAATTTCTTTAATTACTTTGATTGCTTGGTTTAATTATTAAATCATTCATGATGCAATTGTGAGGGTTTCATATTAGTTTTGTTGTTGTTAATTCGATTATGGGTGAGTAGTTCTCTTTCTAGGGTGTTAGATAGGAAAGTCATGTTTATACCATGATTGTGATTTAGATTTCTATCAATTTCTAGGGCTTGATTAGGGTGATTGTGATGTGGTTTGTTCTTATTGAGTAATTAATGTCAGTGTACAATTTCATTGATTGCTTGTGGTTAATAGTTGTTTGCACAGATCCGTCTTACGACTAGAGGCCAAGGACACGTCAGTAGTTTTGATTACGTTAGTGAACATGCGGCGTATGTTGAACTATGAGCGTTGAGTCTTAACCATAGCTCAACACATGCTCTAATCCCCCGACTCTTGACTTAGGTTTTGATAGAATTTGACCCTTTTTGATTGGTATAAGCATGGTGGACTGACCTAATACCCTAGGCTTTTAGTCCATAGTTAATTCCTCGTTTTATTCCGTCTTCTGTAGTTTAAACATTAGTTCAGTTAATTCTTATCTGATTTGATCTGAAGTAGCTGATTGGTTGAATATTAATTTAGAAACTCTGTCTCCCTGTGGATTCGACCCTTCTTCCATTGACTACCTTAGTTAGAGGACTGTAGGTTTATCTTTGATTAGGTGATACGACTAAAACCTTATCAGAATGCATCACAATTCCGCACTTAGTCCCTTTCTCTTTACTCTAGTTATGGACAAACTAAAAAGGTCAAATTAAGATGCTATCTCGCGGGTATGATCTTTGCGGATGATATCGTGTTGATTGATTAGAAAAAGGAAGGTTTGTAACACCCTGACAATTCTCTCTTTTATTTTTTATTTATTAAAAATATAATCTCATTTATAAGTATGAGATTATATTACGGTAAGAAGAATAATTCTCTGGGCTGCTCCCACCCAGAGTCTCATTACAAGCCACACACTCTCCTCCCTCTCTTTTATAAAATACTTCCTCTATTTTTTTTAAGTGCAACATTTCACTTTTCACACTTACCGAGACACATTTTGTACCATTTTTATATTTAATTATGCATTTGTAAAAATTAAGACAACAAGATATTAATACGGAAAAATTGCCTAGAATAATGCAACCTTTTGGTGATTCGCAAATAATAATGCAACCTTTCGATTATTCTGGAATAATGCAACCTTAATACCCCATTTATTTCAAACAGGACAAAACCGGTTATGACTTGAAGAATAGGTAAAATGAGACACTTGTCGCATAATGATTGGCTCTCATATACAATTTTTAAAAAGTAAAATAAATACAAAATAACAAAAATAAAATAAAAATAAAAATAAAATAAAAATCAAACCACCCCTTCCCCGTTAACCCTCTCTCTCCTCCCCCCCACATCCCACCACCTCCCTTTCCCAGCCACAAACCACCTGAGCCGCCGCCAATCTCACCCCACCCCATTTTTGCCGGCGAGGCTGGTCTGAGCACCGAGGAGGAGAGAAGGCAGGGGTTTCGGTTCGTGGTGGCGCAGCCACGAGGAGAGGAGGGGAAGCGAAGGCGGGGAGGGGGTTTCGTCCGGTGGTGGTGCAGCCACGAGGTGGAGAGGGGAAGCGAAGGTAGGGGGAGGGGCTTTCATCTGGTGGTGGCGCAACGAAGAGGAGGGGGTCGTCTGGTGGTGGTGAACCAAGCTGGGTTTGGCGTTTCAGGGAGGGGGTTCGTCCGGTGAGAAGGGAATGGTGAAGGGTGGCGTTTCGTGGGTGTGGGGAGGTGGGGGAGGTGGCGCTGGGGTGGGGGTGGGTGGGGGAGCTGAGCGGGTTTCGTTTGGGGTGGGGGTGGGGGTGAGGGTGGGGGAGCTGGGCAGGTTTCGTTTGGGGTGGGGGGAGGTTGGGGCTTGTGGGAGGGGGGGTGGGAGGGGTGGGCTGGGATGGGGATGGGGGTTTATTTTATTTTATTTTTTAATATTAATATATTAAAAGAATTTTAAGTTTTAAATAAAAAATTAATAATGGCTCAGATTACAGGTCATTTGTCCTGTTTAAAATAAATGGGGTATTAAGGTTGCATTATTATTTGCGAATTGCCAAAATGTTGCACTATTTTAGGCAATTTTTCCTATTAATAATGTATATATCGAGACGAATCAAACGAGATCCAAGAAGACTTTTTTTTATATGCATAAATCATACAAGCCTGTTAACTTTATAATGAATGAATAGTGTCAACGTCAATATGTTGCACTTAAAAAGAAACGGAGGAAGTACATTTTTTCAACTAAACTCAGAGAATTATCAAAATATTATCGTCCGAGTCAAAACGTATCAGCTTACTTAAAATTTTACAGCGTAAAACATTTAAATAAATACTTAAACCATAGTAAATGTCAAACTCCAAACATGGTTTAAAAGCAACTTAAAATAAATAATCTATAAATTAACTTCAAAACCAAGACATATATAAGTGAAGCGATGGAAAAGAGAAAGTAATATTGCATCATCATTTCAAAATCCCCAATGAGTATGAATGCAGTGACTCTTCCAGCCTATAGGCAAATACTCATTGATGGACTGCTCGCCAATTAAAGGGTCATAACAGGATCAATAAACATAACCATAATTGACACACAAAAAGGCACGTAACCAACAAAGCTGAGTACATACATAGCAACATAGAACACATACATCTAGCATGATATTAACATGGATATAAAAAATTCTAATTTTTGTCTTAGGATTAAACCTTGTGATCAAACAATCCAATTGACGAACAATTAATCCTCAATTTATTTGTTGACTAAAATCAACAATAGAAATGTCCGAAGACAAAGGTACAACTTATTCTACAAAGCCCTCAATCTGTGCAAAAGTAATAAAATAATCATAATAATATCCAATTTCAACTTACCCACAAAGCCCTTGGTCTTTGCAAAGTAACAAAATAATCATAAGGGAAAATTTATTACAATCCAAGATCCAACAATAAATATATTTGTCAATCCCTCATACAAATTAATAAATAAATATCCATTCTTAAACATGCTTGAATCAAACATCCATTTAATCATGTACTCCCTCCGTTTTTTTAATATGCACATTTTTCCATTTTGGGGTGTTTTTTTTAATTGGTACCTTTCTACCTTTTCCTATAAATGGAAGGTTGGCCCACCTATTTATTACACTTTTCTCCTACTTTTCTTTCCTTCTCTCCACCTTTTTCACTTTTTCCTTACTTTTTCTAATCTTCTTTTCTTCCTTTTTGCACTTTTTTCTTGGTCCACGCGCAAAAGCAAACATGCATATTAAAAAAACGGAGGTAGTAATAAATAAATATAGGCAATTCACATGCTTGACAACACGTAATTCCACATTTCAAAAGCCACATGTAATTCCATGTAAGTGTTGTAAAATATTAAAAGAGGATACGTGGTCCAGTCAAAGACTGCCACGTGGCCCAATGGATTAGTGACACGTGGCTCCTCCTCCATATAATACTTGGCGGCATACGAGAGGATTGCTGGTGACCTCACTAATTCAGAATAAGAGAGGCCCAATTATTCCCTAAAGGAGGGAATAATCAGCCCAAATCCCATGAAAGGAAGAAAGTGATTGGTTAAAAGGCTCAAGGCAATGATACTATGACAAGTGTCATCCCCTCATTCCCCCACCAATTACAACCCTCTATTCTAGGGTGCTCCTTTCTATACATAGATACTATAAATAGCCCCTCATAATCAGGTAAAAGGACACAACCACTCTCTTAAACTTACTTTATCAAAATTCATACTCAGATTTTATCTATTGAATACTGACTTAAGCATCGGAGAGGGAATCAAACCCAAACCTCCGGTTTGGTTTTCCCCTTTTTTGCAGGTTCGGAAACGAAGCTACGTCTCTGCACAAGCCTCCCAATTTCATCAACCCTATACCTGTCCACTATCTGGACAAACACCGTTTACAAAAAGTTTACGTAAAATATTTGGCGCCGTCTGTGGGGAGGCGCGGAGATGACAGATTGCAATTCGTCCAACTGAGGACAAAGGATGAGTCCTTATGTACAAGTCAATGATACCGTCGACGATGAACGTCCGCCTAGGGGACAGGACGAGCAGCGACAGAATGATCCCATCGGGGCAGTCTAGGAGCCCAACCCTACTCTCCCGGTCACGGCGGCTCATTTAGAAAACGCCTTAAATGAGTTTCAAGCCAGGATGGCCCAAGTTGTCCAAGATCAGATTAAGAGCAACATGTTGTTCTTCCGAGTAGGTTCCCAGCCGGATTCTAGGCTCACTCCTAGAAGAGGAGCTTCTCAGGAGAATGTAGCTGGACCAAGCGGGGCTAGACGACCAGAGGAAGCCCGGAGGACTTCTAGGGGAAGGCAGCCTGCTCGGAGTGAGCAACCACGTCGTCTAGACTGGAATCTAGTTGTCACCAACCCAGTGAACAGACCAGTGGACGGTCGTCGAATGGAGACTGACGCTAGGGAATACTTACAAGCAAAGAGGGTAGCGGCCCAACAAAGGTCGGCTACTGGTTCAACGCCATACTTGCAGGACCCCAGCCTGAGGATTCGGAGTCACACTATGGAGCAAGGAAGGACTCCGTCTATCTATGAGCCTCGTCATGACCGAACAGTTGTTCAGCCCAATGTTTAGCGGAGGACTTCTCAGCAGAATGTTTATAGGCGAGGGTCCCAGGAGGTCAGTTCGTCAAATCCAATCCTAAGGGAATGTCGAAGGGATACTGTTCCAGTTGATGCACGCTTTAGGGAGCTACGCATAGATTGGCCGACGCCTTTCTCAGCCAGAATAATGCAAGCCCCTCCCTGTGCTAAGGTTAAGCTACCAACCATTGATCCATTTGACGGCACTACTTGTAACATCCCGTCCTTTAACAGTAAATAAAATAAAGATAAACTAAAATAAAATGAAATAAACTAATAAATAAAGGGTCAGTGGCAGCGGAAATACCACTGGGACGGAAATGTTATTCTAAAACACGAAATAGAATAATAATCCCAAATCAAAATAATCCTCAAATAATTAAGGAAATGAGGTCCCATACCCTCATTCCACAAAAACATACTAAAATCCCAAAATAACGCATCAAACCATAAATCCAAACTAGAGCATAATCCAAAAGATAAGAACATCCATGACAAAACTACTTAAGACCCACTAGGAAGGTGGTCTTAATATTCCTATCATAGTGCTCATCTACAACTACTAGGACCATGTCCTTCCTCACAGGACCATGTCTCACAGCCCCAGTCCAGACAGTAACAATCCTAAAGTTCCACATCTGCAAAGATATACACCAAAAATCCACAATCAGTGGGGAGTAACTAACAGCTCTCCCAGTCCAATCAGGATTCAGTTAACAATTTAAAATATGAAGAATAAAGTCAGGCATACACAGTAAACATACAAAGCATAAAGAAAACATACAATATGCAAAGTAGGAGACTATAAGACAAGAGCAACATTAATAGTCATCAAGAAGGATAAGTATAAAAGTTTCCATAAATAGATCGTCAAAAGAAAAAGGCTTCAAAAGAAAAAGAGACTTCAAAATAGTAAGTGAAATCAATAAAGAAATCATCAAATGAAATAATATGAGTGAGATGAACGCTAGTGACCCGCAGCCCACTTCCTAAGAGTATGTCAGATCGCAACCTCCAAAATGGCCTATGGGTTACGTTCCCTACCGTCTGTGTCTAAGAATGACCAAACTCCCGATGCAGGATAGTACGCGCGGTACCTCCTGACCTCTCGGACGACAACATATCCTAAGTTTCTCCAATGTAGGGTAGCACCCTGCTCAGTGCCCCCTCATTTCTCGGAGTGCATGTTCAGTATCTTTGGGATAAAATAATCCCTTAGACTACTCAACTCAAAGTAAAACAATTAAACCAAATAAGTTCTTCAAAACTCAAATATTCAACAAACATCAAACATTCTTCAAATATTCTTCAAACCATCAAATACTCCAAATATACTTCAAATACTTCAAGCACTTCAAATACTTCAAATAGAAATAAAATCGTAATTCTTCAAATAAATACTTCAAATACTTCAAATAGAAATAAAATCATACTTCTTCAAATAAATACTTCAAATACTTCAAATAGAAATAAAATCATAATTCTTCAAATAAATACTTCAAAAATCAATTCTTCAAAATAAAGTAATTAAATCAAATGCTCTTCAAAACAAGGTTTAGAAAATATATATATTAAAACTCCTTCAAATCACAATTTAAATATAAATCCATCAAAGTCGTTATCTGAGTTTGGGTACGAGGTTGATTATAAATTTTTAATTATAAATCTTCTCCGTACATAACTCTTGGCGAAATAATGATAAGGACAGTATTATTCTCCCCCGAGCATTACAACGTCGATAACTCAAATTTATAAAAGTACTAAATGCGGTTTCACCATAACATACAACACCACATTACAAGAATTAAATCATTCAACCATACTTCCAACATTTAATGCAACAAAACTGCAGTAATAATAAAAAAATAAAATACTACAACAGTGCTGCCAATACCCAACAAGACAAAGCAGTAGGCCAAAAAGAAAAAAAGGAGGAGCAGCACTGGGTCGCGGGCCGCGATCGGGCCTCGCGAGGCGCGACGCTGCTCGCGGGTCGCGAGCGGCTACTGCCTCTTCTTCGTCCGTTTTTGGTATTTACGAAATCAATTAAATTCACATCAAACATGCTCTCAATACTCATGAAAAATTTAAATATAACCATAACATCAAAAATTAGGCATGCTCGAAATTAATACTTCAAAGAATTAAAGAACAAAATAATTACAAGTCGCTTAGCTCATAAAATTCCAATTATGAACATGCTCAAAACATAAATAATCAAATCCATTTAACCCAACAAAATTTCCAGCAATTTAATAATCAAAATAAACCATTTAAAAACATTAAAGAACAATCCCAAAAGCATATACATCAAATATAAGAATTAGGGCATGCTTAGAAGTCAAGAACTACTCAATTAAATTCATTCACTTCACCAAATTAACTTCCATCAATATTAAAATAAATAAAAAGGCTTAAAGAACAACTAAAAACATGCTAAATCATAATCCAAGTTACCATAACAATTCTATCATCAAATACACTTCAACTAAAACATCAAAAACAATAATTTCATAATTTAAAATGAATTACAGCATTAATAAAATAAATAAAATTGTGAATTAAACATACTAATCAATGAAGTAAACAAAAAGTAACAACCCTAACATGATACTACTCAATACTAACCATTCTAACATCATAAACAACAATTTTAAGTACTCTAAACATGAAATAAAACAATAAAACAACCTAACATGAATTCTGATAAAATAATAATACTAACATCGTAGATCTAACATTTAAAACACATCCTAACATGATTCTAACATACTTAAACAATTAAATAAATACTAAAGTACTAGAAGGGATGTTAGTTACCTCGATCTACCCAAAGAGTAATGAAAACCGAAAAATAAGAGTAAAGAAATGGCCTAGAAAATCGCCACTTGAGAGAAATACCAAGAGAAAATAAAACCCGAACTTGAGTCTTGAATTAATGCTTGAATAAGAATTTTTAGGTCACTAGGAAGTAGGAAATTGTGAAGAACAAGTGGGAAAACATTTTCCCCTTTTTTCTTTGTAATAGGCGTGTGATAGGGGGATTAGGAGGGGTGTTTAATTGCTGTAATTTAAGTGTTAGGACAGCAAATAAGAGAATAGGAGTAAGAATAAATAGTGACCAAAATAAGGAGGAAGAATAAGGGAGAAAGGGTTCTCATTGGTGGAAGAGATTCTACCCAAAAATAAAATAGGCAAGCTCTAATATTAAAACAAAATCCCCCCTTCCAAGCTCCCCTTGGCCGGCCACCCTTAAACACACAACCAAGTGGGTCGGCCCACTTAAACGGTAAATGGAACCTTCAATTAGTTTAGCCCAATCAATAAAATAACAAGGCTCCAACTAAAAATAAATACTAAGTACCAACACTACAAAAATATAGATAAAAATACTACCTCTATAAAAGTTCAAATAATCACAACACATTAATCATAAACATTTAATCACAACAAATAATTATAAACACTCAATACTTAAGAAAATAATAATAAGTTATATATAAATTTAGTTTTCAAATATAAACATATATAATTATACACAACAACACTCAAATAATTATATATATATATAAAGAATATATATAAATAATAAAGGATATAAATAAATATAACGTAATAAATAATAATTAACGCGCGAAATTTCTAGTGAAATTACGGGGTGTTACACTACTGATCCAGATGATCATCTTTCAGCATACAAACACCAAATGTATGTCCAGGCTGTGGACGATGCTACATGGTGTAAGAACTTCCCGGCTACCCTGAAAGGGGTTGCTCAGAAATGGTTTAACAATTTACCAGCAAATTCCATCAACAACTTTACTGAGTTAAGTTACTCATTTACCAGTCACTTTGTAGCCAACAGGCAAGAATAAAAGACCAGTATTCATTTGGGGAAGATCGTCCAAGCCCCAAAAGAATCTCTGAGAAGTTTTGTGAAGAGGTTTAATCTTGAAGCCCTCCAGATCCACGACCTGAATGCTGGTGTAGCATTTGATGCCTTCATTCGAGGACTGCGTCCAGGAAGCTTCAAGTTTGATTTGGTCAAGAAGAAAGTAAGCACTTTGGCCGAAGCTTTAAGGGAAGCCGGAGCTTTCACACATGCGACAGACGTGTGTGCTGAAGCTAAGCACTCAGAGTCTAAGAAGCTCGAGGAGCCTGTTCAAAAACCTAAGAACAATCCTAAGAAGGATGAGACCTGGGTAGTGTCTTCAAGCACAACCCCGTCAAGAAGAGAGAAAAGAAAAGAAAGGGCTGTGTCAGCTGAGCCCATTGAGTTTAATAAGGACCAGTACTCCATCCTTATGGAAATCAAGGATCAGCATGAACTCAAAGCCCCAGCCGAGATGAAGACACCTTACAAGAACCGGGACAGAAGTAAGTATTATCACTTCCACAAAGATTGTGGGCATGAGACTAATGAATGTAAGCACTTGAAGAGAGCTTTGGAGCACCTTGCAAAGCAGGGAAAGATGAATCAGTATGTGTCTCGTGAAAGTCATTTTCAGAAGAAGGATTTTCGGCAGAGTAAAAAGAAAGAAATTGCTAGTACTGATGAAGATGTAGTTTTGGTGATATCCGGCGGATTTGCAGCCGGAGGACCAACTTTGCGAGGACACAAAAATTATGTTAGGGAGCTCGGCCAAGTGTTGCTAACAGGAAAAACCAAGGTGGACCCATTCCCCTTGGTGACGGTGAGTGAGGGAGATCGTGGTTAGATTAGAACCCCTCATGATGATCCCCTGGTCGTAGAAATGAAGATTGCCAATCTAAGAGTACGAAGGATCCTTCTCGACACTGGCAGCTCAACTGACATTATTAGCGCTGATTGTTTGTCAAGACTGAAGTTTGATGAAAAAGATCTTCTTCCAGTCCACCATCCGATTATAGGATTTGGAGGTGGAATCATACATCCGGTCGGGACGGTGTCGTTGCCCGTTCGAGTCGGAGAGAAGGAAAAGAGTAGAACTATGTTCATAAAGTTTCTGGTTGTCAAGGATCTGACAGCATACAATGTAATTCTGGGACGTCCTACCCTCAATAACATTAAGGCGGTCATCGTCACTTATCTCATGTTGATGAAGTTCAAGTGTGACGATGGCCAGGTCAGCACAATCTACGGAGACCAGCGGGCCGCTAGGGAATGTTATCTTACAACCTTAAAGCCTTCGTCATGGAAGTTGAGTGAAGTTGAGCCCATGGATGTATACCAGCCCAAAGAGGCTGGGGCAGAGACAGTAGGAACGACCAGAATGAAGGAGGAAAACAACGAATGCTGCTTCCGTAAGGAAGCTGGCTGGAGAAAGAAATGAATTGTATGTTACTCCGGAAAGGAAAACGGCAAGAGATCTGCCCAGCAAGAAAAGGAAGTTCACTCAAGTCAAAGAAGAACCAAGGTCTTCAACTGAGGTGATGACGATCGCAAGCTTGACACTGGATCGTCCTAAGCCTGCTGAAGCCCCTTTAAGCATTTGCTTAGATGATTCTCGTCCAGAAAGGACTTTGCAGATTGGGGCAGGTTTGAAGCCCGAGTTACAAGAAGCTATCATAGCACTGTTGAAGGAATATTAGGATATCTTTGCCTATGGGGCAGAAAAGATGCCGGGAATTGACCCCGAAGTGGCTGTACATCGGCTAAACGTTGATACAGCCAGGAAACCGGTCAGGCAGAAAAAGAGACATTTGGGACCTGTCAGGAATCAAGCAGTAGACGAAGAGGTCAGGAAACTACTTGAGGCAGGTTTCATCAAGGAAATTCACTACCCAGATTGGGTGGCAAACGTGGTCATGGTCCCCAAGCCGAATGGAACTTGGAGGATGTGTGTTGACTATACGGACATGAACCAGGCTTGCCCCAAAGATAGTTTTCCTCTACCCAAGCTGGATCGACTAGTAGATTCGACGGCCGGGCATGCGTTGCTAAGCTTCATGGATGCATATTCACGGTTTCATCAGATTCCAATGCTGCCGGAGGACCTGGATAAAACTTCATTCATAACAGAAAAGGGGTTGTATGGCTGGCTCATGATGCCCTTTGGTTTGAGAAATGCCCCGGCAACCTTTCAAAGGCTCGTCAACCAGATCTTTTCACCTCAGTTGGGATGAAATCTGGAAGCATACATTGACGACATGATTGTCAAAAGCCAAGAAGAAACAGATCATGTCAAAGACCTGCGCGAAACTTTTGAAACATTGCGCAAGTATAAATTAAGACTCAATCCAAAAAAGTGCGTTTATGGGGTTTCAGTTGGCAAGTTCCTTGGGTTTCTAGTAGATCAGCGTGGGATAGAAGCAAACCCTGAAAAAATCCAAGCTATACTCGACATGAAGCCTCCAACAAAGGTGAAGGAAGTACAGCGGCTGACTGGTTGTTTAGCGGCAGTGGGACGATTTTTGTCCAAGTCAAGTGACAAGTGTCATCATTTTTTTGCGACGATAAAGAAGACAACAAAGTTTCAATGGACTCTTAAAGCAGATGAAGCCTTACTTGAAATCAAGAAGCATTTACAGCAGCTCCCCCATCTGATAAGTCTGGTGGTCGGGGAGAAGTTGTATGTTTACCTGGCTGTTTCTCCTAAAGCAGTCAGTGCAGCACTGTTAGCTGAGAGAGATGCTATACAAACCCCTATATACTTTGTGAGTCAAGTACTCAAGGATGCAGAGAGCAGATACACTGTTGTAGAGAAGTTCGGTCTGGCCTTAGTAGTGGCTAGCCGAAAGCTAAGGCCCTATTTCCTGGCTCATAATATAGTTGTTTATACTGATCAGCCGCTAAAGCAAGTCTTACAGAAGCTAGAGGCGGCTGGAAGAATGCTCAAATGGGCGAATGAACTGAAGATGTTCGACATTACTTTTGAACCAAGGAAAGCGATTAAGGGACAAGCCTTGACAGACTTCATTTCTGAACTAACTCGACCAGTGCTGGATCCGGTAAAAGACCCCTCTGAGGGCAGTCAGTGTTGGAAGCTAATGGTAGACGGTTCGTCTACCACTCAGGGAAGTGGGGTAGGCCTTATTTGTCAGTCCCCTGAGGGAGATAAGTATGAATATGCCGTACGTTTTAAATTTTTGGCGTCCAATAACGAAACTGAATATGAAGCCTTACTGGTCGGAATCCGTGTTTGCCGAGCAGCGGGAGCTAGAGAGTTGGAGGCAAAGTCAGATTCTCTTCTGGTCGTCAGCCAGGTTAATGGGGAGTATGAATGCAAAGAGGCCTCCATGGCTAAGTATGTCCAGCTGGTAAAAGAAGAAATCAAGCAATTAGATGGATTCACCTTGGTACAAGTACGTAGGTCTGAGAATCATCGGCCTGATGCTTTGTCTAAACTAGCAAGTTCTGCTTTAGGCGACACTCCAAGAACTGTTTTCTGGGAGGTTCAAGAAAAAAGAGTATTGATCAGGAAGAGGTGATGTTTTTGAGCCGAGAGAACAATTGGATGGAGCCTATTCTTCACTACAAAAAGACCGGCTAATTACCAGAAGACTCGGCAGAAGCAAAATATGTTAAGGCTCGTGATAAATGGTTCGAAGTTTGGGACGAGACATTGTACAAGATATCATATGATCGTCCGTTGTTGAAATGTATTACTGATAGGTTTTAGTCGTGTCACCTAATCAAAAATAAACCTACGGACCTCTAACTAGGTAGTCAGTGGAAGCAGGGTCGAATCCACAGGGAGACAGAGTTTCTAAATCAATATTCAACCAATTCAGCTACTCCAGATGAAATCAAGAAGGAATTAATTAAACTAAGGAATAGACTACGGAAGACTGAATAAATCGAGGATTAAACTATGGAATAAAAGTCTAGGGTATTAGGTCGGTCCACCATGCTTATACCAATCAAATAGGGTCAACTACTATTAAAACCTAAGTCAAGAGTCGGGGGATTAGAGCCTATGTTGAGCTATGGTTAAGACTCAACGCTCATAGTTCAACATACGCCGCATGTTCACTAACGTAATCAGAACTACTGATGTGTCCTAGGCCTCTAGTCGTAAGACGGATCTGTGCAAACAACTATTAACCACAAGCAATCAATGAAATTGTACACTGACATTAATTACTCAATAAGAACAAACCACATCACAATCACCCTAATCAAGCCCTAGAAATTGATAGAAATCTAAATCACAATCATGGTATAAACATGGCTTCCCTATCTAACACCCTAGAAAGAGAACTACTCACTCATAATCGAATCGGCAACAACAAAACTAATATGAAA
The DNA here is from genome assembly GCA_947645195.1 of Patellifolia procumbens. Taxonomy (NCBI): domain Eukaryota; kingdom Viridiplantae; phylum Streptophyta; class Magnoliopsida; order Caryophyllales; family Amaranthaceae; genus Patellifolia; species Patellifolia procumbens. The sequence goes on from CANSGD010000788.1 coordinate 51,067, forward strand.
CCCTAAGAATTGCATCATGAACAATTAAATAATTAAACTAAGCAATCAAAGTAATTAAAGAGATAAAGAGTAGAGAAGAGTACCAATTGGCGGAAAGCAGGAACCTTTATTGAATTCGAAATAGGTTTGATCACCTCTAAAGTAATCTAAAGTGTTTGAATTCAACTAAGAGCAATGTAGAATAAAACTAGTCTAAAACCTAATGAAAGATTAATAATCGATCAATCAAAGGTAATGAGGAAAAGGTATTTATAATACCCCTCAAGTTCACTAAAAATCGGAACAAAAAAGTGAAAAAGCGCGATAAAGAGCACCAGACCCGATCGGGCCCGAGCACAGTACCCGATCGGGTCCACATACAAATTCTCCCAACTTTACTTCTGGACTCTGGCAGCAGCAGTGCAGCAATAAGGCGAGAAAACGGCCCACCCGATCGGGTCGGGTGGTAGTCACCCGATCGGGTCTGGCGACAACTTAGGCCAGCGTGTTCCCCTCGCCTGTAGCACCGCAACGAGACCAAGCAGCACTCCACCCGATCAGGTCGGGCGGTAGCCACCCGATCGGGTTTGGGGACATGCTTCCTCGCCCGATTCGATCGGGCAAACATCGCCCGATCGGGTCCGCAACTTTTATACCCGATCATAAATACTTCGCCCGATCGGGCTATTTCTGCCCGATCAGTGCACGGGAAATCCTTTTGACTCCTTTGCTCTCTAATCTTCACGTTTAGGGGTCTTGGGACCTCCTAAACTATCCATAAAGCTCGCGAGCCATCCTACGTGCCTTGTAACATCTCGTAAAGCCGTGGTTGCTTCCAAATGATTCGGGAATAGGGAGAAAACTCCCTAAAACCTGCAATTCAACACTAAAACACAAAACCACAACTATATACGATAGTTAGCATAAAATAGCTCCCAAGAGCTCCAATGACGCACAAATTAGCTTGTAAATAAGGGAGAAAAGACTATATAAATACGTGATATCAATTACCAGGTAAGATGGCCTTGAAGTACTGAAGGATTTGCATGAGGGTGTTTGTGATTCGCACATTGGCGGCCAAGTATTGGCTGAAAAGGCACGCAGAACTGGCTATTTCTAGCCAACATTGACTGCTGATGCCGTGGAGTATGCAATAAAATGCGCTAGCTGCCAGAAGCATGGCCATCCCTTTAAAAGACCGTCAAATTTTCTAACACCAATCCTGACTCCTTTGCCGTTCGCTAAGTGGGGAATGAACATTCTAGGCCCTTTTCCCATGGTGGCCGGACAGAAAAAAATTGTTATTGTGGCTGTGGACTATTTTTCGAAGTGGGTAGAGGCTGAAGCAGTTAGGAGTATTAAGACGAATAACGTAAAAAGGTTCATCTGGAAGAACATCATAACGCGATTTGGGATGCCCCAGTCGATTGTGTTCGACAATGGACCACAGTTTGAGACTCCTAAACTGAAGGACTGGCTCTCAGAGAGAGAGATTAAATCCCACTTTGCTTCTGTTGCACACCCACAAGCAAACGGCCAGGTAGAAGCTTTCAATAAGATCAGATCAGAAGGTATAAAGAAGAAGTTAGAAAACACCAAGGGCTTTTGGGTGGAAGAGCTTCAGCTGGTCCTTTGGTCCATCAGAACTACAGCCAAGAATTCAACAGGGGAGACGCCCTTCATGCTGGTCTATGGAACAGAGGCTGTCCTACCTATTGAAATTGAAGAACCCACCCTCCGCGTCATGTTATATTCAGAAGAGACCAACTGGGCGGCAATGCGTCTGGCATTGGACAAGTTGCCGGAAGTCCGAGGTAATGCTCTTTGGAGGATGGAATTGTACAAATTACGCATGGCTAGGGAGTTCAACAAGCGGGTAACCAGACGACCTCTCAAAATAGGGGATCTGGTTCTTCGAAAGATGGAGGCTGTAGGACGAGCAAAGGAACTGGGCAAGTTAACCCCGAACTGGGAAGGTCCTTATTTGGTGGTCGAGGAGGTTCGCAGCGGCACATTTAAGCTACAAGACTTAGATGGACGCCTCATACCACGAACCTGGAATTCCTATAATCTGAAGAAATACTATGTTTAATCAAGTGCGAAGTTTTTTACAAGTTGTGAATGAAGTGCTGCGGCACAGAAAAATATTTTAGAAATGTATTACATGTACCTTAGCTTAGGCTAAGCAAACTTCATATCAATACATATTCTAAATCTGGTCTATGGTTTGAGTTGCTATATTATATGTGGTTTACACACTTAGCGAGGGGCATTTTATTATCCAAAGCCATCTTGGGGCATTTTACCATGGATGGACGAAAGATGGTTATTAGATAATAAACCATAAAAGACCATTATGAATGACAGATATTACTTCCTAAAGGAAGACGTCTGCAAAAATCATCACAATCTGTCCAAGACATAACTGATGAATAAAGACTCCTTGATTAAAGGTTTTTACTTTAATAAGAAGAAATTAGTAAACCGTCCAAATCCAAGTTCATTGAAACTTTGAAAATGGACGAACATTGCTTCCTAAAGGAAGCCGGCTAGAGAGATGTATTTCCTTATGATATGAATATGGCTCTATGAAAGCAATATTCAAGTGTACTCCAATGCAAAGGAACCTAGATAATTAAAAGTCCGAATTTTTATGTGTTTTTGTGGCTAAAGTTTGTATCTTTGTGTGTTTATGGGATATGGAAATTAAATCAATCACTCCTGAAAGATTTAATTAACTTTCAATCTCACTTAAACCACTCCTGGAATTAAGTAGATTAATCACTCAATAATTAACACTCCTGAAAATTATTAAATGGCACGAAGTTAATTGACAAACAATTAAGCTCGAAAAATGACTCAAAGTTCTTAACATTTTCTGAATGAGAAATGGCGTACAAAGCTCCTTATTTATACTAGTACACTCTAGTATGATAAGGAACCCTAATTCTATCTAAAAAGCAAGATAAAACTAAATCCCTAAAATGAAGGGAAAGATAAGCAAGGAATGAAAATGATAGGCATTCGGCCTTATCACCTTTCCACACGCCTCCTTATCTTTTTTACTATAAACATCAATCCTAATCCCAATAGGATTTGGAAACCTACTAGAATCTACATAACCAACCGAAATTTCGGCCCTAATGTAGTTTTTATTACATGAATAAAAATGACTCAACAAAAGCAAATAGAATACTCTATAAATGGCTATGGACGCCCCATATTAGCCATTTCAAGCTAGTTCTTCTTCCCAAGCTAACATAGTCACAAAAGATCCATTGGCCTTGAGCTTGAATCCAAAGGTCTCAAGAACCAAGCAAATAGGCTCATCTCCAATGGTTGACTTTGGCTCTTGACTCACGTCATTCTCCCCCTCTTCAATAGAATTTGTCCTTAAATTTTTATCATCATAGTAAGGACTAAGATCTCCAACGTTGAACGTAGCACTCACACCTCCATACTCACTTGGAAGATCAATCTTGTAGGCACTATCTCCAATCACCTCAAGCACCTCAAAGGGACCATCAGCCCTAGGCATGAGCTTATTCTTCCTCTTGCTTGGGAACCTCTCCTTTCTCAAATGAATCCACACAAGATCGCCACTTTTGAACTTTGGTTGCCTTTTATGCTTGTTTGCTCTCTCCTTGTATTGAGTGTTCATCTTCTCTATTCTTGCCTTGACTTGCTCACACGTTTTTTTGAAGGTTTCGAACCTCTTCTTTGCATCAACATGAATTTCAGATTTGGTTAGTACAATAAAATCAATAGGAAGGAAAGGATTGATACCATAGACCACCTCAAATGGAGATTGAGAGGTAGTGGTTGAATGAGCTCGATTATAAGCAAATTCAGCATGGGCTAGCTTCATATCCCAATCCTTTTGTGTTTTACTCACCAAACCACGCAATAAAGCTCCAAGAGTTCTATTAGTTACTTCAGTTTGGCCATCAGTTTGAGGATGATGACTAGTACTGAAAAGTAACTTGGTTCCAACCATCTTCCACAAGCTCCTCCAAAAGTGACTTAGGAACTTGGAATCACGATCACTAACAATACTTCTAGGGATGCCATGTAGGCGAATGATATCCCTAAAGTACAAATCAGCAACATGTAAAGCATCATCAGTTTTATGCATAGGTACAAAGTGAGCCATCTTAGAGAAACGATCTACCACTACCATGATAGCATCTTTTCCCCTTTGAGTTCTAGGCAACCCTACTATGAAATCCATACTCACACTATCCCAAGGAGAATTAGGGACAGGTAATGGAGTGTATAGGCCTTTATGGAAGGTACTCTTGGCCCTTTGACAACTAGCACACCTACTAACCACCATATGAACATCTTTCACCATGCTAGGCCAATAGAAACTTTCACTCAATGTGTCTAGGGTCTTTTGAATGCCAAAATGGCCAGCCACGCCACCACTATGGACTTCCCTCACCAACAACTCCCTCACGCCACTCTTAGGAACACAAAGCCTGTTCCCCTTAAACAGAAATCCTTCTTGCACTACATACATGCCATTAGGGTTATTAAAAGAATTACAAAAGTCTTCATCTTTTACATACAATTCTTTCAAATGATCAAACCCTAAAATACGAGCATCAACCATGGTTAAGAGATAGGAACGCCTAGAAAGAGCATCAGCAACAACATTACTCTTTCCTTCTTTATACTTAGAAGAAAAAGTAAAAGATTGTAGGAATTCAACCCACTTGGCGTGCCTATAATTGAGCTTTTGTTGCCCATGGATGTGTTTGAGTGCCTCATGATCTGAATGAAGTATAAAAGGCTTTGGCCTTAAATAATGAGACCAATGATCCAAGGCCCTTACAATAGCATAAAACTCACGATCATAATTGGAGTAATTGAGCTTGGCGCCACTCAATTTCTCACTAAAGAATGCAATAGGCTTCTTCTCTTGGATTAAAACAGCACCTACGCCAATCCCACTTGCATCACACTCTACCTCGAACAATTTGTGAAAATCTGGCAAGGCTAGGATAGGGGCGTTGCAAAGGAGCCTCTTCACCTCTTCAAATGATCTTTGAGCTTGAGAGTTCCAAGAAAACTCTCCCTTCTTCATCAACTCTGTGATTGGAGCCATAACTGTTGAGAAGTTTCGAATGAACCTCCTATAGAAGGAAGCTAGGCCATGAAAACTTCTACACTCATGAGCATTGCTTGGCGCCAACCATGTGGAAATAGCTTTGACTTTCTCTGGATCAACATGTACTCCATCCCTAGAAACAATATAGCCAAAAAAATCAATACTAGGTACAAGAAAGTCACATTTTTCCATCTTGCCATACAGTTTTTGTTCTCTCAATTTTTCAAACAACAGTCTTAAATGAGCTAAATGAGATTCAATACTAGTACTATATACAAGAATATCATCTAGATAGACAATAATAAACTTGTTAAGAAAGGGACGTAGTACCTCATTCATAAGCCTCATAAAAGAACTAGGAGCATTGCAAAGACCAAAAGGCATCACCATCCACTCATATAGACCTTGTTTGGTCTTAAAAGCGGTTTTCCACTCATCTCCTTCCCTAATTCTCATTTGGTGATATCCACTCCTTAGGTCTATCTTTGAAAACACCAAAGCTCCATGTAACTCATCAAGCATGTCCTCCAATCTAGGCATAGGGAAGCGATACTTGATGGTGATGTTGTTGACGGCCCTACTATCAATGCACATCCTCCATGTACCATCCTTCTTAGGGACAAGAAGGGCAGGAACGGTGCATGGACTCATGCTTTCTTTCACATAGCCTCGTTCAATCAACTCTTCAATCTGTCTTTGTAGCTCCTTAGAAGCCATAGGATCGCATCTATATGCTGGTTTGTTAGGCAAAGGTGCGCCTGGCACTAGATCAATAGCATGCTCGATCCCTCTCAAAGGTGGTAACCCTTGAGGCAACTCTTTGGGAAATACATCCCCAAACTCCTCTAACAAAGCTGCAAGGTTAGGATCCTTCATAGAAACATCATTAGTTAAAGTACATTTAACAAATAAAGCATAACCATGACCTTCTATTTCAACCTCCTTTTCGAACTCCTTGGGTGAAAGGAACAAACTTTGCTTTCTTTCATCCCTCTTCTTTGGCGCAATAGTGTTAGGAGCAAGGGCATAAGTCGAATCCTTTTGGACCCCATCAAAACAGAATACACGTTGGTCTCCCCCTCATGAATAACCTTTCGATCAAATTGCCAAGGTCTACCAAGAAGAACATGACAAGCACTCATAGGAAGAACATCACCCCACAACTCATCTTTGTAGCTACCAATCGAAAAAGAAACAAGGGCTTGTTTCTTAACCATCAAACCAGTCTTATCATCTAACCAACTCAACTTGTAAGGACAAGGATGATCTCTAACCAACAAATTCAACTTAGAGACCACATTAGATGCCACCACATTAGTGCAAGATCCACTATCAATAATCACATTGCAAGAGAAATCACCAACTCTACATCTAGTATGAAAAAGATTTTCTCTTTGCTCATGATTAGGTGAATGATCAACATGTAACGTCCTCCTAATAACTCCAATCATCCTAGAGTCATCTTCAGCATAGGCATCTTCATCCTCATTCTCCTCACTCTCATGGTCACTCTCCACCACATAGTCATACATCCTCTCTTCCTCCTCCATGGTCACGTATTGTCTCATGGTTAGGGCTTTTCTAGTGGGACAATTTGCAGCAATATGACCCCTCCCTTGACACTTAAAACACTTCCTACTATCATCATACTTCTCTCTAGAAACCACCAATTTAGGGCGCTCCCCCTTTTGTTCCCCCTTAGAAGGAATTTCATTTTTTTCAAAGGCTTTGGAAGAAGATGGATAATTAGGGTTAGGGTTAAAGCTTTTGAAAGTGGTGTTTTTCCCCCCATAGGTTTTCTTATCCTCAAGTTCATGTCTTTCAAACTTCAAAGCCAATTGACACACATCATCAAAGGTACTATAGTTGGCAATATCAATCTTTCTAGCAGTAGATTTATGAAGACCTCCAATAAACCTAGCAATTTTTTCTTGCTCAACCTCTTCATTCCCACATAGCAAGCATAAATTATCAAATTCCAAAGTATAATCATTCACACTCATAGAATTTTGAGTTAAATCACGCTTTTTCATGTATTGCCTTTGAATGAAATCACTTGGAATAAATCTCTCTTTCAACTTCTTTTTAAGCTTCTCCCAACTTTTAAGCTTAGGTTTTCCAAGTTTTGCCCTTTTTGCTTTTAGACCTTCTAACCAAATTCCAGCATATTTAGTTAGTCTAATAGTGGCAATTTTAAACCTTTTATCATCATCAAATCCCCTATAGTCACGCACTTTCTCAAGTTGTCTAATCCACTCAAGCAAATCTTCAGGATTTGCATTGCCATCAAAATCATCCAATTTTATTCCCCTATCATCATCATAAGTGGATTTAACTTTTTGGACAACCTCATGATCAGATTCATAATCAACATGATTAGGGTCGTTTCTCCTTTTAAACATATCATGCAAGGTTAATTGGGCGGTTTCCAACCTCCTAGCCCTAGCTCTGTCCTCCTCAACACCAATAAGTAAATCATGCATCATTTTTTCAAGTTTCTCCACACTAGACATGATTCAAAGCTTAAAACAATCAACAAATAAGCCACACAAATACACAAAGTCACGCCAACAAGAGCAGTAGCCAACCAACCACACAAGCCCAAACAATGATCAATAACTAGAATTAACTAGTTTAGAATGCTTACCAAGAAAGTCGGACACTTTCTTTCCTCACCCTCCTGGAAATCTGATACCAATTGATATGAATATGGCTCTATTAAAGCAATATTCAAGTGTACTTCAATGCAAAGGAACCTAGATAATTAAAAGTCCGAAGTTTTATGTGTTTTTGTGGCTAAAGTTTGTATCTTTGCGTGTTTATGGGATATGGAAATTAAATCAATCACTCTTGAAAGATTTAATTAACTTTCAATCTCACTTAAACCACTCCTGGAATTAAGTAGATTAATCACTCAGTAATTAACACTCCTGAAAATTATTAAATGGCACGAAGTTAATTGACAAACAATCAAGCTCGAAAAATGACTCAAAGTTCTTAACATTTTCTGAATGAGAAATGGCGTACAAAGCTCCTTATTTATACTAGTACACTCTAGTATGATAAGGAACCCTAATTCTATCTAAAAGCAAGATAAAACTAAATCCCTAAAATGAAGGGAAAGATAAGCAAGGAATGAAAACGATAGGCATTCGGCCTTATCACCTTTCCACACGCCTCCTTATCTTGTTTACTCTAAACATCAATCCTAATCCCAATAGGATTTGGAAACCTACTAGAATCTACATAACCAACCGAAATTTCGGCCCTAATGTAGTTTTTATTACATGAATAAAAATGACTCAACAAAAGCAAATAGAATACTCTATAAATGGCTATGGACGCCCCATATTAGCCATTTCAAGCTAGTTCTTCTTCCCAAGCTAACATAGTCACAAAAGATCCATTGGCCTTGAGCTTGAATTCAAAGGTCTCAAGAACCAAGCAAATAGGCTCATCTCCAATGGTTGACTTTGGCTCTTGACTCATGTCACCTTAGTAAAGGAAATTCCCGTCATAACACCTTAAATTAATCAAAGGTATTATTTCCAAAGGAAACCGGCCAAAATGAGACGTCTTAGTAAAGAAGGTCTCATAACTTATAAAAGGGGTGGACTAGACACTCACCTTCATACGATGCCTTCGTCTGAGAACAGACCAAGAGTCATCCTAAGAAGGGGGGTATACAGTACCATCTCCAGCAAGGAAAGAATGATCCTTGGACGTCTTCAACCTTACATTGATACAAACCAAAGTTAGTTCAAAAAGGAAAACGTCCAAAGATTGATCCTTGGACGTTTTCCCTTGAACCTAACTTGGTATTTAACCAATAGTTAGGTCAAGAAGGAAAACGTCCAAATAATAGTCCTTAGACGTCGTCCTTTGAAACTCACTTGGTATTTAGACCAATAGCTAGTTCGAGAAGGAAAACGTCTGAAGAGTAACCCTTTAAGGAAGCCGTCAGAACATATTTACAAAATGGTTTATCTACTCGTCCAAGAGGTTTATACACTGGCCGCCTTCCTTCATGGGGCAACAATCGTTTAAAACTAGCCAAGAAAAGGCAGGATGAGTGTAATTTCTAAAAGTAGAGATGAGAGTCGTCTAGATGTTTATCTTGGCCGCTTTCCTTCATGGGGCAATGGTGGTTAAGACATTTTGTTAAGCCAAGACGAGTATCCTTGATTCCTAACGAGACGAGTAACCTGATAACTTAGAGAAATTTGAATGATGATGTTTCGTCGTCGGCACAGCATGTTATCCGCCTAAAGTTTCATGTTAAAGTTCCGCGTCTTAACAAAGTTCACCGTATAAATGGATTTGACAAAAGACGAGTTAAGATTGGTTAACAGTTCCTTTGGACGAGTAAATTAATTACATGGCAAAAATGGCCTGCTTGATGATCCGCGTCTATATAGTATGTTTCCCGTTCAAAGAATCTGATCAAGATCGTCCTGGATTAATCCTTGATTCCTCTTTAGACGAAGAAAGAGTATACTTAGAAAAAATTTGTTGATCTTGGCATACTTGTTTAGAACATCTTCGTCCCAAAGAGTGATTCAAGATGAGGATAGAAACAGGCAATCACATGGAATGACCTTTAAGACAAATTACTAGAATAAACATTGGCCAAGCCAGTTGAAAGAAGGATTCTCATTTGGGCTACTCATTTTAGTGGAGGATGCCAAAGTTCACAAAAGTACAGCACTACTGAGTTTCCATGTTACTACAACAAAACCATATGGCAAAAGAAACCTCCTAATGTGATTACAAAGCATTAGAATTTCAGCAAAATATCCATGAAGTACAAACAAAATACTAAGTCAAAATTACAGCAAGAAGAGCGTCCTGATCTGGTTGTGAGCCAAGACTTGATGACAGTTGCGTACTTTTTCAACTTGTCCAGCTGAGCCTGAATATCTTTCCTGCCCTCTTTACTGAGTACTTGGTGTAATTTTAGATTTGGATGGGGGTGTATTGTGATGCTTAATTGCTAAGCAAACTACCCACGGTTTTAATCAAATCATTGCATAATTTTCAAGCAAACTTATTAAGTTATGGGTTTCAGTGAGTTGTGTTGTACTCCTCTGTCCCAGTTAAATTGCTACATTTACTTTTGACATAGAAACCAAGGAACTCCTAATTAGATGTCATTTTCAACTTTAACTTTTGTCTTATGCAGCTGTAATTAGCATAATAATTTGGCAAATACTCGTACATAGTTAGACTTACTGCGCTAAATATAAAAGAGGGAAAACCAAAATTTGAATGGCTTTCATTTCCCTCTATACATTACCGAAGTTTACATTACAAAATTACATTTGAGAATTTTCTTTTCACAAATGATAAATACACATGTAGTAGCATCTTTAACATCTCCTCCAGCAAAATCTTCTTCCATTTAACATCCAAATATCTGCATCCAAAGAGGTTGCACCTAAAATTAATTTCAATTTTCTAATCCAAATGTTATTCAAAAAAAAACAAAAGAAAAAGAGAGTGAGAGACATATAAAGGAGGAAAGAAGCCAGCAGAATTGAGAAAGTTCATTCCAAATTGAAATTAGTTAGTTTGTTTTTGCTAACTTTCCTTTATTTCTTGCTTTTGAGGTGGGGGGTGCTGTAGGTTTAACTCTCAGAAAACTATCATCATAGAGTCATTGTAAGGGCATTAGATAATAATGTCAAATGAAGGTGAATCATCATTCCATGTATGTTTAGCAATGGCATTATCTATGTCTCTTCCAACCATAAATGAAAGCAGCAAACCATCTCCATCAGCCACAATAAAATCATCCTATATTTCCAAAAGCCAATCATTCTGTTAAATACAACCAACAACCAATCCAAACCAATTTTGTCAACTACAACCAGCAAGTAACCCAAACTATTAAGCTTAATCCAACATGAAATCAACTATAAGACATGATCTTTAGGGATGTCAACGGGGCGGGGCGAGTGCGGAGGACAGTCCCTCCACACCCATCCCCGCCTAAAAAACTCATCCCCATCCCCGCCCCATCACCCATGGCGGAGGAAATTTTATCCCCATCCCTGCCCCAACGGGTAAACGATGAAAACTATCCCCGCCCCAACCCCTTGCACGAATCCCCGTACCCGCTTCATCCCCGCCCCAATACCCACTTCACACCAGCCCCATCTCCGTTGAGTGAAGAAAACTGAACAATAATCAATTCAAACATAAAAATTGGATGAAAGCTAAAGATAAAAAGGGACTGAAAGAGGCGAAACAATTGGATACAAAAAGAGAAGCAAATTGAATTGAAGATACAAAAAAGCAAAACAATTGAATTAAAGCTACATTGAAGCAAATTACAAGTTATCTTTCTTCTAAGAGTTGCCTAAAATTGAAATTCCTCAGCCTAAGAGTTGCCTAAACGTATGAATAACTTCATTGCTTAGAATCATAGAATAATCAATCAAATAAACAAATAAACACATATTAAATGATCAATGATACTTGGATAAAAGTGAACAAAATTCACGAATCTGAATAGTATACAAATTCGCAAGCGATAATTAAAGAAACGCATGAAAAAAAACTAATAGAATGACATGAAGCCACAACTATTCTTCCTTCTCTGGAGTAGTAAATTGGCGTAGGCGACACAAAAGCGCACGTTGCTGCACAACTGCAGTGATGGGGAAGAGGCGAAGAGGGAGACTGAGAAAGGAAGACTGGAGGAGGCAAAGGAGCAACTTAGGGTTAGACTAAAGAGGGGATGTTTGACTGAATTAGTAAAAAAGAAATTGGTGGGAATAAATGAAAATTTCATTATGAATTGTCCAATGAAACAAAACAGGGTTGTGCTCATCTATTAGACTATTCCTAGGCCTTGGCTTTCTGCTAGATGATTTGAAATCAAAAGTTACCTTTTAAAAAAAAGAGAAATAAAAATTGTTAAAAATATAAGTATTTCATAATTAGCCATGGCGAGGATAAAACGTGGCGGATAGGGACGGGGCGGGGAAGGTGGGAATGGGGCGGGACGGGCGGGCGGGGATGGGGCGGGTAGTAGCTATCATCCACACCGGGCCCATCACCCATGGTGGGATGATTTTCATCCCCATCCCTGCCCCATCACCCGCAAAATCTTCCTCCATCCCCGCCTAACTGGGGAGGGTCTCCACAAAACCCGCCCCACTGACATCCCTAATGATCTTAATCAACCAGCTACTAACCCATACCAATTTTGTCAACTACAACCAACAAGTAACCCAAACCATGAAGCTCAATCCAACATGAAATCGACTATGACACTTGATCTCAATCAACTAGCAAATATTAATGATGATGATGATGTTGAAACATCATTTTAGCCTTCTCAAGCATCACATTGTTGGAAATGTCCTAAGAGTGTTCAACTTATTTGTGAGAAATTAATCAGTTTAATTTATGTGATTATAATGTCTTCCTAGAGACCAATTATTATATGTGATTAGATAATCTAATTACTAATAAATTAAGCTGATCCTATTGGGTTACACAAGTGAGTGACATTTAGAATTATTTGTGAATTGGACCAACCACAACTTGTAATGGTACAAGTGAGGTGGGCGACAGTTAGAGTGATAATTAGGGGACAATTATCACTTAATATTTTTCCAAAAGGATAAAGCTTATTAAGTATATTAGATACTCAGTATATATCTTTTATTAAAGGAAAAATTAAGAGAAAATAACTAACCCTAACTGTTAATGTAAGCCGCCTATTTAGAGGGAAGAGGAGAGAAGATTTACTGACTCTCTCACTCTTAGAAAATCGGCTAAGGGGAGAGAAAGAAAAAAAAATTGTTCTCATGTTCTTCTTTTCAAAACACAAATAAAGTGAGAAGTGTGTTCTCTTCATGAACTAGCATTCCATCTAGTTTGTTACTACGTGGACTTTCAGTAGACGGTTTATATCTTGAAAGATACGGAGCCTTCATATCAATAGAAACTACGCGAGTTCTATTTGATCGACGTCTTTTGGTAGGTCATCTATACTATTGATTTAATACTTGTTTAATATGAATGTGGATCCTTTAATTAAATCTAAATGTTCATAAAGTTATTTATGATTTCTCCGCCATTTAGAATCTACATGTTCTTATAGTGGTATCAGTCGCTAACTTCATATACATGTATTGGTCAATTAATATTCTATGATGGTATGAAATTCTGTTTTTATCAAAATAATGAATAAATATGCAAATTTAGGCATAAAAACTGTTTTTAAAGGCTTATTTTACCCACGGAAATTAGGGTAATTAGTCCAGTAATTTTCAATTTTTTTTGCATATATAATTTTTTATATATATTGATTTATTCAATTTTATTAGAATAACAATCCGTTAATTGGTCTTTTGATGTGAAAATTGTATAAAATAATATGTAAAAATCTCATAAAGGCCACGGAAGTATCCAAGAATTGGAATGATTTTTTGAAATTTTTTTCGTAATTATTTGATAATTAATTTCCATTTTAACTCGATAAATTGGCAATATCTTGGTTTTTGGTCATCTTGTCGAAAATACAACAAAATAATTTGTTGATAATTTTATCATGACCAATGTAATTTATTTAGTATGGTGCAATTTTTCCACGATTTTTAGAAATTATTTGATAATTTATTGCATTTTAATCATTTTAATGAAATTTACTTATATTTTTTGAGGGAATGCAATTTACTTAGATCGGGCCTTATTGAATGGATATCCAATGAAATAAATTTGTTTAAATTACCCAATAGTCTTCCTATATTCCAAACGAGAATATGGAATTTTTCTTTATTTTTTCCACATTTTGTCAAATTTGAATTACATTTAATCTTTTAAATGACAATTTTTAGCAAATTGGTCTTAGATAACAAACTTAAAGATAAAAATATTCACTTAAAATTATAGTAAGTCCCTTACTGACCTGGAGTCTAATTTGAAAATTTTGAGAATTTTTCAGATTTTTTATATAATTTTATTTATTTTCAAGAGTTATTTCAACTGTTGCTTAATTATTGATCTAACAAGAAAAATTCATAAAAATATCAAATTTAAGTCTAAAAACCAGGATTTTCAAGTATGTTACTGCCCCTCACGGCAGTTGGGATTTTTTTTATTTTTTTTTATTTTTTTAAAATTTTAGATTTAAGTTCATTATAGCTTTAATATAAAATAATTATGAGTTAGAAAATCCATTAAATTTCAATTCATGCATGACTATATTTCTACTGATGTTTTTGATATTAGACATTAAGTTATAATTACTAGTATATAATGCACGTGATACATGCGAAGACATATAAAATGGAAAGTAGAAAGGAAAATTTGATAATTTGTTTAAGATGTACTTTTCAAAATGAAAATGTTAGTTATAGAGAGAGATTTGTTCTATTTAATTAGGAAAAAAAGAATAATATGCATTTTTTGTGTCCTCCACCTCTTCAATTATAGAATAGAGATTTGATAATTTTTGAACTTATTTTTGTTGTTAATTATCATTTGATTTTAATTAAAAACAATATATAGCATAATATAGTCTAATGTCAATTTAATGGAAATTTTTGGGAGTAAATATGACAAAAATTTGATTCTAATTTATTTCCCTCGTAGTATAAGATTGGCATTTTGTTTTAAAAGTAAATATTTTCATTAGTTGCTTTCTTTTATATGGAAAAGCAAAATGAGTTTTCTTTTTCACTTTAATTAAGTCACGCCTTTTAATTTCTTTACGTATGAATATATTAGCATTTGGGTCACTCACTTACTAGTGAGTGAATGGATGACTATATTGCGTTGCATGTGCAACTAGTATGGCCAATTATTTTGGTGTTACAACCTGCGTGTCGTCTTGTATGCGTTTGAAAAATACGGCTTGCGTGTCGTTAATTTTTTTTATGATTATTTAGTGGCTATGCTAGGAGTTTTTATATTTAATTTGTTAAATAGCATGATTTATTGCTTTTATTCACGCTTTCGTATCATAGTTCGCACAAAAAGTATGTTTAAAAGGATAAAGACTCTCACCTAAATTTAAGTAAACATGATGCTCATCCAACTTTGCTCCTACAAAACCCTAGATCATTAGTGACAATCTTTCCAAAGCTAAATACCAAAAGCATATTGATGATGATCTTTATGTGGCTTGTATCATGCTAGTAACCATGAAACTCGATTTGCAACGCCAATTCGAGGATCTACAAGCACACACTATTTATGCACATCTCAAGAACATGTTTCAAGACCTGGCATGTGTTGAGCGTTATGACACCAACGCGCAAATAGTGTCAACCAAGCTTGAGAAAGGCAAACCTGTCGGACCTCATGTTCTCAAAATGAACAGTCTTTTTGACAACATGCGTAGGTTGGGTTTCCCCTATGCCCAAGAGTTGGCCACTGACATCATCATGTACTCGCTTCAATATGGTTTTTGCTCTTTTCGTCAAAACCTTGATGGAATTGCATTCCATGCTCGTCACTGCCGAGCGTGACATCAAAGTGACTCCAAAAGCCATCAAAGATGTCCTTATGGTGCAAAAGGGGAAGGGTTTTAAGAAACCTGACAAAGGGAAAAAGATCACTCAAAGCAAAGGTAAGGGCGAGGTTGTTGCTCCTACCAAAATTAAGGGTGCTACCCTAGACCAAGAGTACTATTATTGTAATGGTCGTGGTCACTAAAAGAGGAATTGTCCCAAGTACCTCCAGGACAAGAAGAATGGAACTGTAGCCTCTAAATCCAAGCCTCCTTCAGGTACTTATGTGATATCTGTAATAGCCCATATTTTAAGTACCTAAAGTTAAATGATAATTAAATATTATTAACTCAATTATGTGATTATGTGATTATGTGATTATAAGCTTTTTGAAACGAATTTGAGAAATATGAATTTTATATTACGAAGGGATTTTATGAATTTTAAAGGTACTAATTTGCTAAATTGTTTTTATTTAGGTGTATGAAATTTTTAATAAGGATTTTTATTTCATATTTCTTTGATCAAGTGTTGTTAAAGGAAACTAATCTCTATATTATCCTAAGAAAGCTCTAGATTCATTATTGGCTTTATTTACCCAAAACTCTCAAACCCAAAAACCCCAACCCCAACCCCATCTCACTTGAGCTTCCCTCGGCTCTTTATCTCACTCTCGCTCACACCCCCTGTCTCACCTTCTCCTTTCTGTACCTGCGGCTGAGCCGACGAGCATCGCACGTTGCCGCCATTGGTCTCGGTTTGGCACTGAGCTGTGTGACTCTTTGTTGGATCACAAGGAGACACTCAAGAAGGGGGGGTTTGAATTGAGTGTGGTATTTTCTGAATTTTATCGAACTTTCTTTATAGATCTCAGAGACCTTCTCTGAGCTTTTGAGTTGCGTATATGAATATTGTTAATTAAATAGAAAGGCAGTAATAAAGAGACGAGACAAGCAATTTTACCGTGGTTCAATCTCACCTCTGAGATCTACGTCCACCCTACCTTTTCTTTTATTAATTGAATCACAAAATACCAAACTCTTGATACAACTTGATTCCCTCACTACTAACCCTAGTAGTGCCCCCCAACACTTAACTCTAAGTGTTGCCTAATTAAGTCTAATTCCCTTAGAAACTCAACTTAACACTCTCTATAAAGATGAAATTACAGAAAGATTTGAATCCTCTTTTTGTGTGCTTCTTGGTTAAGCAGTTTAGAGGTATTTATCGAGCTTAAATATGTGTTTTTCTGTCACAGATCTCAGTGCTGATCTCAGAGAAGTCAAAGATATGTTTCCGAAAAATGCTCTCTGGAAAATCCGTATCTTTTATAATTCTGATCTTTTTATTCTTTGTCAAGGCTCACGTTTTCAAAATCAGTTTTTAAGCTTTACAAAGATAGAATTGTCCACTTGATATTTTCCTAAACTTAAGCAAGCAATTATCTTTTAAAGAAGATTTTATCTTCTTTAAGATATTTGTTTCCTAAGTATTAGGGCTGATTTTTATAGACAGATTCTTTTGTTTAAAATCAGAGATTTCTAAAAACCTTTTATTCCAAAAAAAACTTATCTTTTCCAAAAAGATATTCCAGATTTTTAAAACAATTTTCAAAAAAAACGATTTTCCCCTTTTCTTTTTTTTTGTTTTCGCAAATCATTTTATTTAGGTGTTATATTATAGATTGCATTTATTTTACTATCTCAAGTAAAATACCTACAATCTCTAATATTACACCTTAGCACTTTGATCCGTTATTTACGAACACACACTTTTACATATTTGGAAATTGGCCTTAGTCTAAAACGTTTGACAATTGATTCTTCGAGACTTCGTTTAGGCATCTGCAACAAAACTTCACCAAACATGTTAGATCAACTAATTGTGTTTGTCATCATCAAAATACACATGGACAATGTGTCCCAACAAATTCCCCCTTTTTGATGATGACAAATACATAATAGTTCCCCCTCAACATAAGCAAATATTACATTGGCAAACATGATACGATTTCATGAGAATGAACATCTAGCATTAACATAGTGCTATATACCAAATCTTCCCCCTTTTGGCATTATCAAAAAGGAGGCATAAAAATCCATAGTACTTAAATAGTTCGAAGTCAATTGTCCATGCAAAATAGTAGCTCAAGCAAAAATCAATCTAGTGATGCTGGTGCTACGTCAAGATTCAATTCACAATCCAAAATTTTGAAGCAAGAACAAATCCAACTCACAATCTGAAACTATAAAGCAAGCGTTAATCCAATTCACAATTCAAAGTTATGGATCATAAGGTAAAAGTGAAGAATTATGGTAGGATAAAGAAATAAGGTAAGCAAGCTTGAATTATTTGGAATGGAGATATGCTCAACAAGTGCTCAAACCTTATTCACCTTTTTGACATCATCACGCATAGATTTTGGAACTTTCTTCACTTCGGCACTGTATATGTTACTGTGCCACTGGACAATCTCTTTCCTTCAAAGATAGCTTTGCTTCGTATATTCAATAATCCAAAGACATGGTAATCACAACTCTTTTCATCATCTCATAATTAAACTCTAATATGAATTGTCTCATCTCTTTTTTTCTTTTTTTTTTTTTGATGTCATGGAAGGATTTATTTTTTTTCATTTTTTTTCCTTCCTATTTTCCATTTTTTTTATAAAGGAGATGTAGACTATATAGAAATCATAGAGTCAATTAATGAGAACCAGCAAAGAATATTAACTTGTGAAACGTGATCTTATCTTCTTTCAAAAAATGTCCATGGCACTGTGCCTTGTATTGTGCCT
Source organism: Patellifolia procumbens (assembly GCA_947645195.1). Classification (NCBI taxonomy): domain Eukaryota; kingdom Viridiplantae; phylum Streptophyta; class Magnoliopsida; order Caryophyllales; family Amaranthaceae; genus Patellifolia; species Patellifolia procumbens. The sequence continues at coordinate 69,425 of CANSGD010000788.1, forward strand.
TGTACTGTGCCTTGTACTGTGCCCCACTGATTTCTTTCTTTCACTTATAGAATTTCATTGCCGACCTCTTCAAGTTCCCCCTCAACTCATGACATCTTCTTTCACCATTTTTACAGAATGTCTTTGCCCCGAACATAATCATGAATCAAGGTTAAAAGCACTTGTTGTTTGGAGCAATAGGGGATGAAAAACGAGGATGTAATGGGGAAGTAAATGAAGAATAAGTAAAGAAGAAATAATAAGGCCAAATGTCAAACTCAAAATAAGCAAATCAAAATATCGGGTTAAAGATCAAGCTTGCCATAGCAAAGTGAATTAACATTTCATAGCTCAATAGTTCAGCAACTTAGGATCATTTAGCTTAATACTTTGGCAACTTAGAATCAAGACATCAGGACAGCATCATTAGACCTTGCGAGTCCTAAATCACAATTAAAAGACTCTTTCACAAATTTTCACATGGATAAATATTATAGACTCCGATTCAACACATCTATGACAGAAGATAAGGCATATAACACAAATCAATTGCTAGAAATATATCTCAAAGCCAATAAATTCACCCTTTTTTATTGTTGCCAAATGTAACACACCCTCCATGGTAAGGCTACAAGTGAGAGGAATTGAATTTTCACTAATCATAGGTCTTAAGCAGCTAATGCGGAGGATAATAGGCTGCTTTCTCTCACTTTCACCTGCAAAAAGATCACTTGTTAGTTTTAGGAACCCAAACTTGCTTGGGTCCCTTCTTCTTTCTTTGAGCATCTAAGAGATCCTTTCTAACCCATATTTGATTTACATACTTTGCATTCTTCTCAACATGTTTTTTCTTTGCATTACAGTCATTCATGAGATGTCCATTCTTTCCACAGAAGTAGCAAATCAAATATTCAGGAAGATCAACATATTTTCGCTTTCGAAAGTCTCTTTCACAATTTTTAGCTCTGAGACCTGTACTGAGCTTCTGGTCAGTATATCCTAAACCATGTCTGTTTCGATTCTTTGTTTGAGAGATCATATGGTCTAGGATATTACTACCAGGTGTGGCAATTTTTGACTTCTGCAGTTGCACCTTCAAAGACTCAATTGTTGCTTTCAAGTTTTCATTTTTGTCATTTAGGGTGTTTAAGTCATGTTTGGCTTTTTCAAAATCTTCACAAAGTTTTGTACCTTGTCCTTCATTTATAGGGTCGACCCTAGGGTTTTCCTTTTCATTTTTCAGTTCCAGTAGTTCAAGGCTCAAAACGTTTATTTGTTTTTCAAAGTCAAGATTCTTTGCCTCAAGCTCAGTATAGGGCACAGTGCTGTTTACAATTTCTTTAGCAAGAGCTTTTTCATATTTTAGCGCACTTATCTCAACGACTTGGTCATTTATCATTTTGTCCATTTCTTTATTTCTTTTGACCAAGTCCTTGTTATCATCCAGCAATTCTTTATATTCCAATTCCAACCCAATTTTTTGCTTAGTGATGTTTTTCAAATCTTTTTTCATGTTTATAAATTCATCACGCATTTCTTGACAATCGTCAATTACATTACTAAGCAAAGCAATTAGTTTGTTTTTGGATAATAGAGGTATCTTAGATTTCAAAGAAGTGAGATTTACCTCTGCATTGTCCTCCTCATCTTGGGAGGTGGGTGTTTTCGCCATAAGACATAGATGCGAGTCATCTAGGCTCTGAGACCTTCTCTGAGATCCTTCAGTTGCATTTAGGCAAAGTTTTGCCTCTTGGCTCAGTGCCTCTGACTGTTCCTCATCAGACTCGGATTCCCCCCATACGGCTGCTACCATGGCCTTCTTGAACTCCCTTTTTGATTGTTCTCTTTTATCTTTGGGTTTCTCATTTTCCCACAAGGGACATTCCTTGATCCTGTGGCTATATTCTCCACACTTAAAACATCCAGAGTTAGTAGCACTTTTCTTATAGTTAGATGTAGTACTCTTACCTTTGAAATTCGCATTCTTGCTAGGATTACTATTTTTGTTCTTTTTAAGAAATTTTTTGAATCTCCTAGTAAGAAAAGTAACATCTTCATCACTATCACTATCATCACTTTCTAATTCAGTTTTTAATGCTAGACCTTTGCTCTTTGGTGTAGGATTTTTAGCATCTAGAACAAGTTCATGAGTCATTAAAGAACCAATTAATTGTTCTAGGGGAAGTTTCGACAAGTCCTTGGCTTCTTGTATAGCAGTTATTTTTGGTAGCCAACGATTTGTCAAACTTCTTAACACTTTCCTAACCAATTCTTCTGACGAATAAATTTTTCCAAGAGAACGCAATTCATTTGTGATGATAGTAAAGCGAGTAAACATTTCATTTATTGATTCATCTTTATCCATGGTAAACAATTCATATTGTTGAACTAACAAATCAATGCGAGATTGTTTTACCTCATTCGTGCCTTCGTGGGCTAACTCGAGAGTATCCCATATTTCCTTTGCCGTTGAGCAAGCAGAGATCCTTGAGTATTCATCAGGTCCAATTCCATATTGGAGAATATTCATAGCTTTAAAGTTCTTCTCGGCCTTTGCATAGTCGGTTGAATCATAGTCGTCTTCGTCTTTGTCAACCAACTTTCCCTCGTTATTTTTGACTTGGATGAGGATGGGTCCTTTTCTTATGATTTTCCAGCATTCATAATCCGACCCTTGGATGTAAATCCTCATCCTAGCCTTCCACCATCCATAATCTTCTCCATTGAAAACCGGGCACTTTGAGTGTCTTCTTTGAGAGTCATTTTGTGAATTCATGCTAGCTATTCTCTAGGGATTAACCTTACAAGAATATTAGGCTCTGATACCAATTGTTGGATCACAAGGAGACACTCAAGAAGGGGGGTTTGAATTGAGTGTGGTATTTTCTGAATTTTATCGAACTTTCTTTATAGATCTCAGAGACCTTCTCTGAGCTTTTGAGTTGCGTATATGAATATTGTTAATTAAATAGAAAGGCAGTAATAAAGAGACGAGACAAGCAATTTTACCGTGGTTCAATCTCACCTCTGAGATCTACGTCCACCCTACCTTTTCTTTTATTAATTGAATCACAAAATACCAAACTCTTGATACAACTTGATTCCCTCACTACTAACCCTAGTAGTGCCCCCCAACACTTAACTCTAAGTGTTGCCTAATTAAGTCTAATTCCCTTAGAAACTCAACTTAACACTCTCTATAAAGATGAAATTACAGAAAGATTTGAATCCTCTTTTTGTGTGCTTCTTGGTTAAGCAGTTTAGAGGTATTTATCGAGCTTAAATATGTGTTTTTCTGTCACAGATCTCAGTGCTGATCTCAGAGAAGTCAAAGATATGTTTCCGAAAAATGCTCTCTGGAAAATCCGTATCTTTTATAATTCTGATCTTTTTATTCTTTGTCAAGGCTCACGTTTTCAAAATCAGTTTTTAAGCTTTACAAAGATAGAATTGTCCACTTGATATTTTCCTAAACTTAAGCAAGCAATTATCTTTTAAAGAAGATTTTATCTTCTTTAAGATATTTGTTTCCTAAGTATTAGGGCTGATTTTTATAGACAGATTCTTTTGTTTAAAATCAGAGATTTCTAAAAACCTTTTATTCCAAAAAAAAACTTATCTTTTCCAAAAAAAGATATTCCAGATTTTTAAAACAATTTTCAAAAAAAACGATTTTCCCCTTTTCTTTTTTTTTTGTTTTCGCAAATCATTTTATTTAGGTGTTATATTATAGATTGCATTTATTTTACTATCTCAAGTAAAATACCTACAATCTCTAATATTACACCTTAGCACTTTGATCCGTTATTTACGAACACACACTTTTACATATTTGGAAATTGGCCTTAGTCTAAAACGTTTGACAATTGATTCTTCGAGACTTCGTTTAGGCATCTGCAACAAAACTTCACCAAACATGTTAGATCAACTAATTGTGTTTGTCATCATCAAAATACACATGGACAATGTGTCCCAACACTCTTCCTCTCCCCTGTTCTTTTTTTTTTTTCTGGTTCGCCGCTAGCTGGGCTGGGCTTTGCCCTTCTCCTTCCTCTATTCCGTTGGATGCTCCAACTTCGACAACCCTTTGCCGGAGCTCAGGCGAGTCTTCTGTTCCCTTTTATGTGAATTGCTCAAATTCAAACTCTTGTGAAAGTAGTAAACTCCGTATTAATGGAATTGCTATTAGTTAAGCAAAATTCAGATTCCCCGAACCTAACTTAATTCCTCCTGTTGATAAATGGTCATGCATGTCAAAACTCACACACAAATACATATAGAGATTAAAAAATCTGATTATGCCATTGCAAATGGCTCTGTTTAATAGATTTAGGAAGAATAAATCTTCCAAGCTATTTTACTCTAGCAATTTAATCAAGTTCGAATTGAAAGTACATTGTAGAGCTTCATTCCTCAATTCCTCAATTCCTTTGGATTTGTATTTCATTTTCTATATTGAATTATTTTCCATGATTTAGTTCTTCCTAAATTTGGTGGTTTGATTACAAAATTATTTCAAGAATTTCGATCAATGGATTTTCAAGATTATGTAACTTTTTATTAAATCAGATTTTTGAAGGAATTACTTATTCATTCCGATTTATGGATTGGGAATGGATTAGGATTTTTCTATGTGAATTCTAGGAATGGTTTCTTAATCAGTTATTATTGGGATAAATTGATGAGTTATAGTGTTATTTGTTGTATACGTAGAAAAAGGAAATTCTTTAAGAAGGATTACTTGGATTATGTCCTTCTAAAAGTTGATGGATAATATTTGTGGCATTGGTAGGTTATTAGCGAAGGTTGTTATGGGGTTCGTGGAGATCAAGAATGATGGATTATTGAAGATGTGTCTGAGTTGAGTATCGGGTGACGATTAGAAACAATGGAGGAAGTGGGTATTGTCGGAATTTGGATGAAGGGCTAAGGTACACATTATTCGTCCAACTTCTTATGCTAAATTGTGCATCATATGACTTAGTAAGTATTATATGGTTTGATAAGTACTTATATGGAGTACGTTTTTAAATTTCAGTCTTGATTCTTGATGTGAAAATTAAGTTATTCTCCGAACTTGGTTGAATTTCGAATATAAGAAACTAGTCTATTGAACTACTTTACAAAATATATGAAGTTGCTATGTCTACTTAAGATATGTGAATTATCATTTTGTGTTGAGACAAAATCCTTTATTGAATTTACTCACTCACTAATGAGCATATGTGTTGAACTTATTTGGAACTTCAGATAGTTGAATATGATTTGTCGTACATAAAAACATTTTGGTTCCTACGGCCGAAGAGTGTGAACTACTCTATGACCTATATTTTAGGATATTATGTGGGTTTGGATATTCGATTATGAATATTTAAATGAAAGGTTTTGGTATACTTCGCAACATAATTGTATAGTGGGGTTTTGGATTGATTAACTCGTATACTCTACAATAACTGACAAAATGGATTTCAATAAATTACTATTAAGTAATGGATGAAATATTAATTGGAGGGTTTTGGAATATTGAATACTTTAAGTTATTAAGGAATTTGGAACACTATTCGGGTTAATGACCTCTAGAGTAAGAACTTTTATTTTGATTTCCGAAATACAGTTACGAAAGGAGATTGTTGGAAGTAGTATACTAGATTTCTTCGTATTTTAATGGTGAACCATCTAAGGTATAAGATATACCCTTTTTAGGTATTATCGATAACCTTAGGAAATGAGCTTTAGAAGTTGGAAATCTATATTTGAATGGTTGTGGGATAGATGAGTTACACGAGGAGTTTCCTTTGTAATTATAAGCTAATATGTCAGGAAGTTAAGTTGGGCAATCAAAATTATAGTTCTTAAAATGAGTGTTATAGTTTACCATAGTAGTTTAATGCGATTGGTAACAAAAGCTATGCGGGCTCTCTAAGTACGCTATGTAAAGTGATGAAAAGCTATGGGTGAAAACACCCCCAAGTACCGAGACAACTCATATTGAGGTTCATGTTAGTTATATTATGGTTCAAGAAATAAAGGATGAATCTACATAGTAATGGAACTAAAACACTTTGCTCGTAAGTAATTCTATAAATAAATTGAGAATATTATTGTATGAAAATGGGAATGAGAAGAATAAAAGAATGAGGAGATCCCATCGTGTTAATCGAAGAAAAGGGGGTAAATAGATATTATATGGTGGAGCACATGGGGAATTGGGGCAATGATTTATGTATAGAGTAGATACGAATTGAGAACTACTGTGAATACTAAAGGTTTAGTAATTGGGAACGACAAGGCTCAAACATTTAATTAAGTAAGTGTGTGTACATTGATTCATAATACGATTTGGAATTTAGGTATCAATGGGAAATGACAGTTATAGAGGATATATTGAGAGAATATGAGATATATAAATAAGCAAGGTTATGAAATATGAACGGAAAGGAGGATTACGAGATATACGTGGAGTAAAATAGTGATATGGACATCATGCTAAGAAAACAGAAGTAATATCTCAAGAAATGAATACAAATGAATACAGATATCAGTAAGAATTGTATTGTAGGAACTTTGGAACTTATGTTTGAGTTATTCAAGAGTTGGAATTAAAATTCTTATATGATCAGTACTTATAGTAGGAATGTTAACTAATATCATAATCTATATACTGTGAATAAATTATATTATGGAATGATATTATGGAGCTTATCGAGTATTATGACTCGGGTTTATGAAATCTATGGAGTATAACAATTTTGGAACAAGAAATTTTTATAACAACTATTTTGATCACGAAACTTATTAATTACTATGATTTTGGTTATGAAATGTATTAAGTGCAACCACTTTGAACCGTGGAGTTTATTATGTAATATAAGCTTTATCATTTCTTGTTCTAGACCATGGCTTGAAAGCTTTTGCTGTGTATAGCTATATACCCACTCAAGGGCAATAACTCTATCACATGAAAGTAAAAATTTGTTAAATCATTTCCATACGACAAATTTGCGGAAAAGAATGTGTCGCAAATAACTATTTAATAAGTAATGCATGAGTTAGATTTTCCACCGTCAATTTCCCAAAGTGATTTCAGAAAAGGAAAAATGGATTTATAAATATATTTATATAACTTTATAAATGAGATTTGGTCTTTTAAGTGAAGAGTTAACTCCTGTCCTTGGTCTGGGTTTATGCTAAGAGATTTGTAAAAACTAGTAGAGTTGTTTAAGAGAATGATAATTCTGGATTTACCAACTGATTTGGTTTTCGAATATGTTTGAACTAATATTACCCCGGGGAAAGAACTTTGTATGTATAAGTATCTATATATGTACATTCTCTTTGTGGGAATTGTGTGGGACATGTCCTGGAAGTCGTAAGCAGTACGTAATGGGGTGACGACCCCAAAGTGTATAGAGCAGTGGCGTAGTCCCTCTCAAATTTCGTGTTTCTTTTCCCGATATTGTTTAAAGATATTTGCTTACGTATATAAGTTTGCGGATTTAAATTATGTTGTGAAGGATTACGTAATGAAGTTGTCTTTCGGAAAATTTATGAAAATCCTTCAATGTATTTATTGTTTAATTTCCTGGTGAGCACTATACCCCTTCCTGAGGATATTTAAAAAAATCCAATAAATGCTGCCCAGTCACCTCCCTTCTTCCCAACTTGTGGCAGGCAAAGCTATAGGGGATCCAACAATAAACTCTATTTGACTCCCTGACTTCAAAAAGTCGGTCTATGGGCTAGCCCATGGTGCGGTCAGCGAATTACTTGACTCGATGGATGGAGGTTTGGGTCTTCAAGAGAAGCAAGAATTGCACTGCAATTCGCTGAACTCGCATTCATGAAGGACATGGCATGAAGAAGGAAAGTTTTTCCTTTCCTTCTGACCCATGTATAGTATCTTCCTTTGCTGAACTTCCCGCTGTCTTTGAGGGAGTCCGTAACTTCTTTGGGAAAAAGAACTTGAATAACTTAGTTTTTGAAGGAATCATCATTTTCTGTTATGGTTATGTTGGAAAGAATAACTTTGAGACATACGTTATAAATGAGTATACTTATTGAATTGTATATACAAAAGAATTTAGGAAGCTATTCTCTTTCGGAATTTATTTGAAAATCAATAACCACAATAACAACTATATAGCTAAGTTAAAAACTCTTGATGTTGTACTATTTGTCGAAGTCTGCAAGGACTTGTTTTAAATTATGTCGAACCATTCTGCAAAGGTTTGTATATTAGCTTTATACGTTTTGAAATAATGGCTCCCACGTTATATGTATATCTTGGACTAAAAAGTTCTATTATTGCTTAAGTATTGATAGATGTCGGAGTATGAGTAAATAACTGATTATAAACCTTTGTGTAACTTTTTGATGATTGAGCTTTTCCTAAGTGACGGTTTGGAACCCTTACTGTGTTTTGGAAATATGTTGAATGTAAGAGATAAAATGTGTCGAGGACTTATATATACAATACTTGTTTGGGTTACGTTGGGACATTTATGATTATCGAATATAAGAGGTTGTATAAAGGTATTTCGAGTCCTCGTATATTTAAAAAGGATAACACTTGTACTTGATTTATGAGCGTTAGAAGTAGGAAGGCCTCTTATCTAAGAACTGGCGAGTGTCAGAGTATAAGCGAACAAATCATGAAAAGCTTTTGGATATATCCTTATGATATATGCATACATAAATTTTTATAAATATATGCTTGTACGCACCTACGTTTGAGCTAAGTAATTCTATATGAGAGAACGATTCCGAGACGATCGGAATGACGAAGTAGTATATTGTATTATGATATTACGAGATGTGTCCTTTATATAGCTCTACTTTGAGAAAAAAATTCGATAAGTTATACAACAATTTTTATGTTATTTTGGATAATGAGATATTTCTAAATGACTGTTAGAACCCTTGCTACACCTTAGAAGTATATTGAATCTCAGAGTATAACGAGGTTGTCTATAATATATCGTTGTCTTTCAGAAAAGAGTTTAGCTTAGAGTATACACCAAGGTATAATACGATAGTTTATTAAGTTTATCCCTAAAATACTTGCGTGATATTTTGTAAATTCATTGTTATATTGGAGCTCGTTACTTGAGTTGTGTGTAATTATTTTCGAAATTCAAAGCCACCTAAATAGAATTTTAGGTTGGACAATGTGTGCTCAGCTTTCGCTGATTTTATTCTTGGAACCTGTCCTAGTGGGGGCAGATTTCCTTGTTGACGGTTTTTGCAGGTTTAGTATTGAAAGAGACTAATAGAATGGAAGCGAGATGACCTTCGGAGCTTATGTTATGTGCGGAGATTGTGACTACCTATGGGATTGAAATTAAATTCATGTTGTTTTGGTTTCAAAAAAAATTCTATTAAAGCGATTTTGTATTGAAGGATTATTCTGTGAGTTGAGCTAAGTTGTAATTGATTAATTGTGATTTGGACATTAATTATCATTTATGATGTTAAGCTAGCAGCTCGGGAAGGTCGGGCTGTTACAATATCTATCAATGTGATTGCTATTAACCTTACTGATTCTACTTCATGGGTATTTTGGTGCAGCTTCTCACATTTGTGCAGGATCTAAAGGAAAGTTAGAAGGCTTAGGAAAGGTCAAGTGGAATTACGCGTCGGGAATAAATCAAGGGTTGCGGCTCTAGAAATAGGCACTTATGTTTTGTCTTTGCCCTCTGGGCTTATGTTGGAACTTCATAATTGTTATTTTGTTCCTGCTATAAGCAGAAACCTTATTTCTATTTCGGTTTTAGACAATGAGGGGTACTCATTTAATTTTACGAATAGATGTTGTTCTTTTTAAAAAATGATATCTTCTATGGTTAGGCCCATTGCATTAATGGTCTTTACATATTAGACTTAGACAAACCAATTTATCACATCGAAACTAAGAAAAAGAAGTCAAATGACTCAAATCAACTTATCTTTGGCATTGTTGTTTAGGCCATATAAATGAGAAACGTGATCAAAAACTTCATAAAGATGGACTTCTTAATTCGTTCCCCTTCGAATCATATGATGTTTGTAAAGGTTGTTTAATGGGCAAAATGGCTAGATCACCATTGACTGGAAAAGGTGAATGAGCAAGTGATCTCTTAGGCCTCATTCATACTGATGTATATGGCCCGATGTCCACTAATGCTAGAGGTGGTTATAGTTACTTTATCAATTTTACTGACGACTTAAGTAGATATGGGTATGTCTACTTAATGAAGCAAAAAGTTGAATCTTTTGAGAAATTCAAAGAATTCCAGAATGAAGTACAAACCAACTTGATAAAACAATCAAGCACTTAGATCTGATCGAGGTGGCGAGTATTTAAGGCAAGAGTTTGATGATCATCTAAAGAATTGTGGTATACTCTCACAATTAACTCATCCTGGTACACCACAACTGAATGGTGTATCTGAAAGGAGAAATCATACTTTATTAGATATGGTATAAGCGATGATGAGAGAAACTGAGCTTCCAACTAGATTTACGTATTTAACCTAAAATAATTGCTTAACCTATTCACTCACTGGAATGTTTGCCTTCTCAAGCCAAGAAAAGAACCAGTTGAAACCAAAGCCAAGGACATAGATACTATATTGATGTAAGTCCGAAAATTAGTAACCAAGAACCAAGTATATTTTAATTTGTGGAATACTCTAAACGCACAAACTAAATAAAAATTCTACTTCGAACATTGTTGAACCAAGTAATTTGCACTTTGATTAATTAACATTCTTGAGAAATAATTAGAGTTTGTTTCAACTTGCAATGAACTTACACTATTTTAAACTCATGTTTTACACCGTATAAATATCTGAATTTTATTGATCATATTACAATACTTATATAAAGTAAAACTAACCCTAGGATAGATAGGACAAGCCTCTAACTTATTTCAATAGGTTTAGAAATTAAACCCTAACTCAACTAGACTTAATTAGGCCAAAAATTTGCTCATGAAACCCTAATCCCACACGCCTAATATAAACAATAACCAACTCTAAGTAGGTTTAACTAATTCACTTAGAAGTAGGAAAGTAAGTTACAAACTGTAACAAACATAACCACCTTGGCGCCTACTTCGGAGAATCTTTTCTCTAACAAACTTACTTGATCTTCTCTAGTAAACTTTGACTAATCTTCCTTGCTTTGACTAAGCCTTGCACACCTTTCCCTTGCTTGGTCTCCAAGTTATGTTGATTTTCTTCTTGTTTTGATTTTCTTTAATTTCTTGCCTCTTATAATCAATAATCTTTGACTTGACAATTGACTCTTGACTTTTGGGAACATACTAGTCAGCACTTTGACTTTCTTCTAAACACCTTAACATATTGACTTAAAAATAATTAAATGAAATTAATTAAATGGCAGAATTCAGCCTAAAACAAGAAAAGCCCTTTTCAAGTGAAAAGGTAAAGTTCTGTTGGTAAAATGCTCACACTAGTACTTTAGGAAGGAATCAATATATGAAATTATAGTTTTAGGGTTTGAGGTTTCCTTAAATCATCTTTATGTGGGCGATGATTATGGAGAAAATGGTGGTTTGAAGGGGTGGGTGGTGGTTTTGGGTCGCCAATGGGTGGTTTTTGTAGATTTGGTGGATTTTCGATGGTTTAGGGGAGGTCTTGTTAGTCGATTTGGTCGGATTATGTTTTGACGATGGTGGTTTCCGGTAGGTTGGCTTATGCTTTCGTTGAGTTGGCTGGTGGCTGCTGGTTTTGGTGAGTTGGCTGGTGGCTGGTTGGGGTGGGTAGAAGAGGATGGGTTGAGCAGAGAGAAGGAGGCAGGATGGATGGTGAGAGGTAATGCATCAATTAGGAGGTAATTGAAAAAAAAACTTCGTTAGTTACTTGATGGTATGTTGTAAATAAATTGAAAAAAGTTTCATTTTGAGAAGTGTGTCTCTAATTAGGGATGGCAATGGGTCAGATTCGGGTAGGGTCCTCGAGGACCCAAATCCGTTTTTCAACCAAGGACCCAGACCCTACCCAGATCTATAAGGTACTGTAATAAAAAGGAGGACCAGATCAAGATCCATACGGAACCTATGGATTCGATTACAAAATGGAACCTTACCTATTTTCTTAAAGTAACCCTAATTTTACAATAATTAAAGATTTTCAACAATGAAAACAACGTCATTTCGCATCTCCATTTGTTAACGTTAAAGCATTCAAGTTTAATACGATAAAAATCCAACCATAACATTAAAAGTTCAAGATAAATAAAAAACAAAGTTTAACAACATTACAAACTATTACAACATGAGTGCGGTAACGAAGACTAAAGAGCAACGCCTGTAGGTAATAGCGCCGGTGGAGTGAGTGAAGAGGAAGATTGGTAGGAAACCGATAAATGAAGAGCAGCGCAAGATATATTAGTGATTTAGAGCTAAGCATTTTAGACTTTACATTGAACTGAAGAGAGATAAGGTTATATTAATTAAAATTAACTTTTTTTAAAAACGGATAAATATATTTGGGTCTGGGTAATACTTTAGGACCCTTTCTAGATCTGTTTTTTGAAGTTAGGACCCGGATCCTACCCGGATTTGAGGGGTTCAAATTTGAAAACACAAATCCGCTCAAAAGGGATACGAATCATCGGATCCGGGTCGGATTCATTGCCATCCCTATCTCTAATCGTGACATTTTCTTATTAGGAAATTGTATAAGAAACAGGAAGAATTATATGCTACTCCCTTCGTCCTAGAAAGCTCTATACACTTTTCTTTTTCATTTGTCCCAGAAAACTCTAATACAATTCTGTTTTTGGATATGGTCCAACTTTATTCTTTTGACTTTTTAACCATGACCTACTACTCTGTCACATCCAAATAAAATAATACCCCATTAACTCCTATCACATTTACCTTTTTAATAAAATACAATTGGTAATCAAACAACAAGTTATCATCTAAAACTACGTGCTCGATCAAATGTATAAAGATTTGTGGGACGGAGGGAGTACTAGGCACAGCTATTTGAGAACTTCATTAAATATCATTATTTATTTTTCATGAATGATTTTTTTGATGTGATTTAATATATCTATTTACTTTATTGGACATTATTAATTTACCGACCATGTATATTTTTTACGTTAAAGATTCATACATCTATTTTACTTAAAGATATTCATCGAATATCTTATTTTCTTCCTTTTTTTGGTCCAAATTTAAAGATATGAGTAAGACATGTTAAGGGTTATATGGGAAAAAATATATCACATAGTCTTATCAAATTTAGGAGGAATCATATTATCCATAATTAAAATGTAATCTTCCCCCTCATAAGTTGGCTGAGATAATTAGACGTAATCTTAACCCATAAGGCCTTATCCCTTTAAAGTTAAAACTTGTTGATTATAATACCTTCCTATATTTTAAGCTGATATTTATCTCTTTATATATTATTCTCAGTAAACATGTTAATTTTTTTTAGGGGAAAAAATTAATGTTAATTAGTTAAGCTTAATAACAAATCCGTGGAATGGTTTCAAGGGGTTCGACGAGAAAAAAATAATATCTTAGAAAAAATTTCGAAACTCTTATTAACATATATGAATGAATAATAATGATTCAATTTTTGCTCGTCCCTAAATTATACAACTTTTTATTATATATTCGAGTTTATCACGAGCATGTTACAGTCAACACTACTATTTTGCTCATTACTCAACTGGAGAGTTAATTTTACTCATTTAAAGACGTTCAAATGAGAAAAATTTAGCATTTATTGTGTCATAATATACTCGGGTGTATGATGAAAACTCTTCAAGGGAACGCAAAAAAACTAAGGGAAATTCCCAATGGTGGCCCTTAGGTATTAGAAATTTACAGTGGTGGAAATTTCAAAAAAACTTTCTCATTAGTAGTCCTGCTTTACAAATTATTTCCAAGCATAACCTTATTGGAAAATATTCGTTAATACTAAAGCATATTCCACTGGTGAATCGTTAAAGCGGACATTCACACATAAAACGAGGCATTTTGGATTGTTCTTTTCCAATTTTGACATCAAAATCAATTTTTTAAGTTAAGTTTAGGTGGTTAGTTTTACCCCTTAACGTTCGATTTTGATGTCAAAATTGGCAAAAAATGACTCAAAACACCTCTTTTTACGTGTGAGTAACCGTCTTAATGGTTAACTAACGGAATAAGCTTTATTATTAATGGAATATTTTTCTTTAAGGCTGTATTTGGGAATAATTTGTAAAAGAATTTTTTTTGAAATTTACACCACTGAGAATTTCTAATACTTAAGGGCCACCATTGAGAATTTCCCAAAAACTAATTAACATTGAAAAGAGGCGAGTAGTTAGTCGTTGATACGTTACCAACCACCAATTCTTATCATCACTCATTCACTCACTCTCCCATAGTCCCATTCTGGTGATTGATTTGAGAGGCCCATTTCTCAGGAACAGCAGACAATAGAATAATGGTTCTACTATCTGCAATCATCCCTCCACAACATTCTCTCTCAATCTCAAATCCAACTCTTTTATGCCTTAATCCCAACCCCCATTACCATTTACATAAATCTCAAAACTGTTTCTTTAAATGCTACTCAAAATCATCATTCTTACCAAATCCCCCTTTTTTAACTTCTACTTGTACTGCTACTCTGAGATATGTAAATGAGCCAATATTAGAGGAAGAAGAAGGAGGAGGAGGAAGGGAATGGGTCCCATCTGCATCAGCAGTTGCTTCTGCCATAAGAAAAGCTTCTTCTTCTCCCATTGATTTTACCCACAAGATTGAAAAGGACCCTAACTCTCAAGGAATTGTCCTTCCTACCCCTGATTTTCAGAGGCTTTGTCTTGATCAGTTGGCCCTTTTCCAACGTATTGTTCACCCCAATGCCCTTCTCTCTGTAAGCTCTTCTTTATTTCCAGTTTCCTCTTTTTTCTTTGTGTTCCAGTGAATAGCTAGTCTTGTACGACACCGCCTACTTTTTTATTTTAAAAATTATATTCACAACAGAACTAATCCAATCGTGACCAGTTTAGTCTATTTTGTGACCTGTTTATTCCATTTCGTGACCATTTTAATCTATTTAGTTTCCTAATTTTAATTTCTTACCGTGACTAGTTTAACCCCTTTGGAAACTAGGTCTATTAAAATTAGACCGTCTCTTTGAATAATTAGTGAAGGATAGATACAAACCCATAAGGGAAATTTTTTAAAGTGATATTCAAATATTAATGACAACGATTGACGTGTGATTTTGGCCTATATTCACAAATTGATACCATTATAGGAAATGTATTTGATGCATTTAGTAATAGGATGCCCATTTTTAGTTTTGAGAAAAGCAAGGAAAATCTGATTGGATAATTCGATGTTTGATAGGGAGAGCCAATGAGTTTAAGCATTTCCGAAGCAGATAGTTTATGTGGTTATATACGGATGTTTATTTTTGTGGTTTTGAGGATAGCGATAAAGTATCAATGGGAATTGTTCATTGTGGATGGTTCAACCAAGCCCGGTGTCACGAAATGATTGAGAACTAGGACGGAATTGAAATGAAGTTGGATCAAGGAACTAATAACGTTTCCAATACCGATATCAGTCCCCCTGAAGCACTTATAATTTTACCTGAAAAAGAAGATGAAAAGAACAAATTCTTCCCATTATTATTGCTCTATTGGTATTAGAGAAATGCCTTTGAGCTTATCATTTTTCTATAATCAAAACAGCAACTATAGTCTAAGATGAGTCTTTGCTGTTTGGTGAGGAGGTGAAACACAATTAGGTACCAACAGGAAATGCCTTCCCATTATTATTGCTCTATGGCCTAGGTGATGGTTGTTTTACTTTTACTTTACTAGCGACTAGCCGTTTGTTGATAGTTCTGTTATATTGACTAAATGACCATTGGCGGTATATACACGTGTTTGGTAAAATAGCTTTGATGTTGACTGTTTAGTGCAAAATAGAAGCAAAAGCCAATAAAGAAGATAGTAAAGCCAACTTTCTGCATTTGTTTTTCAGCTCCCCAAAAAGCATTTACCAAATACATTTTGTTTTTGTTTTTGTTTGACTACATGAATAGGCTAAATTCCAACCAATGAAAAAGCCACCTTTACCCCCATGGTATTATTTTAAGAGTTTGTTCACTAATATTTCGATGGGTAATGTAGAAAAATACTTATAATCCTTTTCATATTTTATGGTATTATTGTTAAAGAGGCCTTAGGCCTTACTTAGTGATTTCTCTGATATTAGTTTTTACATGGTTGCCCGTCATGGGATTGCATTTTTAATTATTAAAGATGTAGTTAGTTGTTTGTGACACTGATAGCTGACTGAAGCAATTTCTATGACTTCATTTGGGTTCTTGCTTGTTATTTCATGTCACTTGTTTCCTGCTGGTTTGATATTGTGTTCAAGTGAGATGGCTGAGTTCCTGATTTTTGGGATATCTAGTATATGGTAGATGCTTGATCTTATTTTGCACGATTTTATGTTAGTGCAGGTTTATGTTAGGCCTGCTGGTAGCTATGTGATGGATCGGTTAGAACTCCGACGTGTTACCTTTTATCCAACAGTCGATGGCTCTGATATTGTCATACTTATTGGTAATTTCAGTATCCCTGCTGGGCTGCGTGGTGCTGAAGCTGCTCTTTCCAACCTGCAAGTAGGGTTCTCCATTCGTAATGCTTTTTGAGGTGTGTTTTCTGATTCATGCTGGATGAGATCTTTCATTGACTTATCTTGGCTTGTTTCTGCCTTTTGAATTGTAGGCCGAGGAAGTTCCTGAGTGTAGAGCTCTTGTCTTCCCAATGGTCAAACACCCATTTGTTGTTGGGTTTTTGGTTGCTGAGCTTCCTGGTGTGGAGCTTGGAAGTGGTTCTCATGATGGTTTGCAACTTTCATCCCTAGAAAAAGAGAACTATGAATTGCCGCCTGGATTTGATCTGAAGTCGCCCGATATTCCATTATCCAGTGAAAATTCATGGATGTACTTCAACCTCTCTGCTGACAAGAGATTAAATGCCATAAACATCTCTCGTTCCCTTGCTATGGCTTATGTCATGGATCAGGTAGCTCGTCCTCATTCCTTCATCCTTATTGTCTCCTCCCTCTTCCATCTGTGTGTGTGGTTAATTAACCTTGATTTCTTAACTAATGCAATACAATCTAATAAATAGGTTACTGGAAAGATGCACATTCATGTTTGATATGCACTTTTCTATGCTGTTTGTCTCTGTTAATATAGTTCCAAGTCCAGTTGAGTTGAATTGCCATTGGAATCTGAATATCTGATAGGTTTATGATATGACATCTACCATCATGAACTGATGGATATAAAGTAGGAAATTACCAATACTTGGAGTCCGAGACGAGATCAAGGATCTTTTAGTGTTACAAGGCTCGTTGCATTTGATATACCATTCAGTATACAATGTGTTGATGGGAAAATTATAAAAAACCACATCTGCTGCTCCTGGAGATGTCATCGATTAAGCTTGTTTCCTCCCGCTTTTACAATTTCTATGTAATTGCTTTGTCAACAACTTATCTGATAAGCCAAAGGATGCTTTTCAATCAAGGCATATACACGCTGTATGATATATTCCATTGAGGCTCCCATATGGACATGAGAAAAAAAAATGAATTTCTTCCCTTCTAAGGATTCAAACACTGTCCTAGTATTTGTTACGAGAATTAGCACAGAGCAACCTTTTGTACACAACTAATATATTTTGCTGGATAAGTTTTATGGGAATAGGAGTTTTGTGTTTGAACTTTGACTTCGACTGGAACTTATTTTCCGATTTATGTGGTGGTAATATATTGTTATGAGTAGGTGTCATTTAATGTACATTTGATGTAAGATGAATCTTTTCCTTAACGCTTTGTTTGGATAGAAAAGAAGGAGGGAGAGGAATGGGAGGGAGAGAGGGGAAGGGGAAGGAAGAGAAAGGGAGGGGAAAGGTGTGGTCCATTCTCCCTCCAAATCTTTCTAAGTTTAGAGGGATTATGCTTATTAAAGAACGAGGGAAAATGGATCCTTCCCTATACCTCCCCTTCCCCCCAACTATTTATCCAAGTAAGTGTTGTCCTCCTCCCTTTCCCTTCTCTTCCTTTCCTTCCCTTCTGTTTCCTCCTATCGAAATTATGTGTAAGTCTCCCTAGATTTTTTTTTAGTTTTTCCATAACTCGAGATTAGGAAATACTTCCTTGTTGATGAAGGTATTTTGCGTTGGTCCAAAGTTTTTTCCCGATATAATGAGTTGCCAAATGTAGGAGAAATGGTTTTCTTGCGAATTTTTCGGAAGCCAATAGTGTTCTCAGAGGCAAAATGTCTTAGATCACATTGTTTGAGGGATTAATTTCTTACGTGACACTAGAGCTGTCAAAATTTACACGATACGACAACACGCAACGAACCAAATACGAAATAAGTGGGTTAGTTTTGAACATTCTTGACACGTTTACTTAAACAGGTCAACAACGAGTTTAACCGTTTGATAAATAGCTCGGGTTAGTGTTGAGATTTTCAACTCGAAACTGACATGATTTTATCCGTTTAATTTGGAAACATAGATAATTATAAGATTATAGTATGATATGAAGGTAACAAAAAGAAATTTTGTACTTAATTCTTCAAATTTCAATACAGTAAAAGGTTAGTGGTAACCTAACATGAATTCATACAATGACATAACAAAATTTGGCACGATAAATTGATTTATCATCATAGTTTTCTAAAATATATGGCTTTAACAAGTTAAATGGGTTGACACGGTCGGGTTAGTGTCAAGGGTTTTCGACACGCTTATTTTTAACTAGTCTTTGTGACACCCAAATTGTTTTTGAACATTCTTTCCTAATTGGTAAGATTATCATCCTTTCAAAGGTGTATTGTACCCATGGAGAAGAGTTAGTCACTATGAATGTGAGATGAGGATTTAGAGTCTTATTTTCTAATGCTACTTGTAGCTTATACTCTTATTTTCCATTGAGTCTTATGGCTACATTTTATCTTATACTTGGTATTGTCTAGATTAACCATTCCGTTGGGTGTATTTTTGGAAAACATAAATTAAAGTTCCATTGGGGCCTCTTTCATGAGCTAACTTATAACCTGCGCTTGACAAGTTTAACTTTTGCACCATGCACACGTCGTATCTTGATCAAAGTTTTTCTCACTATTTTTTTTTTGGGTACGTAAGAAGAATTTTCCCCATCGGGTTGGAACTCTGCACGGGTCCACTCGACTCGGATAAGCAGACCAGACACTTGAGAATAGGGGGAGGGGTAAGGGGAATCCTACCCTCAAGTGCTCATAGTGGGGATTGAACCCCGAGATCGGAAGGCTCCCTTCTTTACCACTAGACCCAGTACTACTTGGTTAGTATATAAGATGTTTTATATTTTCAAAATATCCGCCTCTCCATACTTTTTATGAATGGTTAAAAGTTCAAAGGAGATACTTATGGCATAATAAGACTTTGCATTTTCGCAATTTGCGCGTCAAATCCTGAATGATAAATGCTTTGTGAGACTACAACAGCTGCCTTTCATAATTGGTTATGTTTTTGAACCATTTCCGAGAAGCCATAGCAGAAACTAGAGCCGTATCCTAACCCAATTCAGACCTTCTTGTTCGCCTCTCCTGAACATAAGCAGGGAGCCGATGACTCTGAGTGAAGTATTTGAGATTAAAAAGCAATTTTTTTCAAGCTTTGGAGCAAGCATCTTGAAACACAATTCATGGAGTTGTTCTTTGATTCATTTCCCTGTGAAGCTGCTTTAGATAGGTTCTTGGTGGGATGCTATTCCATTTCTTTGGTTTCATGGTTGGTTCTTTGTTTCTTTTGGTGGCATTATGCTGTGGGATGTGAGGGTGGAAGTACTGGACTGGTTTGGGTGCGTGTGCATGGCATTTGTAGGTCGACTTCTTTTGGCTAAGTTAGACACCAAGGCAAGACTTTGCAGCGATATTTTCCAGTTCATCTACATGTTTGCTATACCAAATTTTGTTAGGATTAGTTTGTTATTACAAAGATGAATTGTGTTTGGTTAGAAATCAGTTAGAATAAGCTTGCTTTGCTTGCATCCTTATCGTATTACATGGTTTTAGAGCTGTTTTGCTACAGCACTAGTTTCAGTTTTTATTAGGATTGTTCAAGCATTATATTTTCAGATGAGAAAAAGTAAAAATCCATAAGAATTTTGTAAATTACACCTAGGGACAGTTGGTTACGTTATTTTATATTTTTAGGTTGTGCTATATACGAAGTGATTTTTTCTTTCAGAAGTTTTGCATTTTTTTCGTTTAAGTTGAGGTTGACCCGAGTAAATTCATTTAGCTAATGAAACTAAACATATATTCCTTAATTATAATAACAAGTGAGTGAAGCTTAATCATTTGAACAAAACCCTATTTTAATTGCGAATTTTTGAAACTTCCATTGTAGCTGTCTAGCCTTTTGTTTTAGTTATGCATCTTTTCATCTTGAATTAGTAAAGCTGATTTTTACTTTTTATTTGCAGGATCTTTCTCACTCTAACTTGTTTTCTCTCTGTTCTAGAAAGCGATGTTGCTTCAACAAACGTCTTGGCAAAATAACATCCGGATGAGTAATCTTGTTGAGCAAGTAAGATATCTTCAATTTTGAGTGTCTGCTCTTAAATGACCACAGAAATTCATCATGTCAATTGGTTTGTCCAATTACTATCAGATACGTGGCCCACTGTCTAGCTTACGGACTTTGTCGAAAATGTTAGCAATACAAATCAAAAGAAGTGAGGTGATTCTTCTCTTTCTACGAAGGCCTGATCATATTGTTTTACCTCTTCTTTTTCCTCTTTTAAAAGAAAGCATAAGATACACTAACGACTTCAATTTTGCAGATTGCTAGTGACATTGTTGAAGACATAATGGTCCAAAGTGATCGTATGCTAGACACCTTGCAACAGCTGCAGGATGCTGTTCTCTTGACAAAGGTGTATTATCTCTCTAATGACTTCAAACATGTTAATATGACTTTTGATTTAGATTTCTGCCACCCTTTTTGCTTTGCCACTTCACATCAATTTTGTGGTTTGACCTAACTTATTGGAGACCTGCGAATTGGAGAATGCAAAATGATGAACCTGTTATTCTGTACTTGTTAAGCATTGAATTTGCCGCTCTTTCTAGTTTCCTCAACGATGAAAGAAGCAATCCTTGTTTTGATAACCACCGGAGAAAAAATATTGACTAATGCAGTATAACCCATTTCAATGGAACTAAGGCTCTCACATCGTGTAGATGTTGTTGGTTTAGCTGTTGCTATAAAGATGGAGTTTTCGACTATGTACAAGTTTCAAGGGAGTTCTATTTTAAAACCAATTGGGATTAGGAGTAATTCCTTAGGCTTATTAGGTGATATATATCTCTAATCTATTCCGGTTTGGAAGTTACATGTGTACATATACTTGGGTTTTCAACCAGCTTTCTCACATGTAGTATCTCCTTTGATGTTTAGCTAAATGGATCTCATATGCTCTTCCTCCATATGCCATGGCTTAGAATTTTAAACAACCCAACTTGACTTTGATATTATGTATACTTGGAATAATGTGACTTTGTTTGGGCAGTCATGAACGAATAGAGTTAGAGCGCTCGCTAGCTCAACTGAAGTCTCATTTCGAATGTAATAGAAATTGGACGAGTAGCTCTGTAGGCTTATAAAGTGATAATTTTCTGTTCCCTAAATCTATGTTTAATTCATGTGTGCACTTATCTGGGGTTTTAACAAGAATGTGATTTTGACACCTTGTCATTCTCTTCCTTGAAGATTCAGAAAAATGCAAGATATTTGAGCTATCTTGTTTATGCGCTAAATCAATTTTGGTTTCCTTAAATACAGAAATCAGGGAAGAGAATTGAAGCATACTTTGGGCCTCAGTCTCCCTCTTTGATACCCCTCCTCCCAACCATATAAAGGGATAGTAATAGAACCTGTTTGCTAGTCTGTTTACCTGAGTTCTTTTTTTTTTCTGGTGGGAGTCAAAGTTTGCAAATTAGATGCTACACCAAGGAGCAAAATGCGCATCCTGCTCGAGGTGTGTACGGAATGTACATCTGCGAAATGTACGTCAGACCTTTTTTAATGTACAATTTTTTTTTTCAAACTTAGTCAATGAATACGGAATGAACTTAGTTCATCTTCAATGAACATAAGCAAAATGGGGCTATTTTTTTCTCTCTCCTCCATTATTGAACATTTTGAATTCATTTGGCAAAAAAATTTCCCTCCAATTGCTCAATCAATTTACTTTCAAAAACTTTTTGTTCCAATTAACTTTGACATGCAATTTCAAAATAGTTTTTTTTGTTCCAATTAACTTCGACATATGTTCTTTTATATAACTTTATTGTTTATTATGGTTATTAAATTTGTACATTCATTGATTTTAAATGTTCATTGAAATTCAACTTAATTTCAGTGTCAAAAAGTTTTTGTTCCAAGTAACTTTGACATATGTTCCTTTAAAGAACTTTGTTGTTCATTATGGTTATTTGATATGTTCATTATTGATTTCAAATATTCATTGTACAATCAACTCAATTTTCCAATTATCTTATATGTTTTCTTTTATATGAATCTAATGTTCAATTATAATGAACATTTGATATCAATAAATGAACATCTTGAATAAATATAATGAACAATAAGGTTATATAAAAGAACATATATCAAAGTTCAATGGAATCAAAACTTTTTGAAATTGAGTTCATTGAACATTTGGAGATAAAGTTTTTTTGTACGTTGAAAAATGCTTATTGTACATTCCGTACAATAGGCATTTTGAAACTGAGTAAATTGAACTTTTGGAAGGAATTTTTTTTTGTACATTGAAAAATAACTAATGAACATTCCCTACACCCGGAGCACTAGGTGCAACGTCTACCCTTTAAGGCTTCAGAGCCTCCATTGCGAAACAATCGTATGATACATACTTCCTCTGTTCTATTATAATTGCAATATTCAAAACTTTTCACTATTCACAAAGGCTCATTTGATCTTCTATTATAATTCATACATAACGACAAAAGTAGTCATGTGAGATTTTGTTAGATTCGTCTCATTATATACTTAAATAATATCCACTTTTTCTAATTTTATCTTGAAACACAATTATAAATATAAACGTTTAAAGTTATGCATTGGAAAGTGTGGAGTTTCCAATGTTGCAATTAAAATGGAACTGAAGAAGTATGTCTCTCTCGAGAGATGCGGTTCCTATTAAAAATTTCAGAGGTGCAATTTTGTGAAGATTGTATGAGGGATGTAAATTATGGGATTCAGCGGCTCTACAATGGTTTCTAGGATAAGCTTGGTTGCATGAGGAGTTGAAGACTGTGCTGGTTTTGAGCAGGGTTGGTTTTTTTGGAGTGAAAAAATGAAGCTAACATGGTTTTATGGAGAGAAAAAGAAGAGACTTATAATTATGGGTTTGATGTACTATATCTCTTTTTACTAGTGAAGACTGACGGGGCAAGCTGCTGTATACATCTGATATACAGGCCTCTTGTGGCATTTTGTAAAAGTTACAAAGGGTTTTATCCTGCCTGGAAATGTGATCTTTTCATTAGTCTTGTACGCAAATCCTGTCTCGTGGATTTTTTTGTTTGCTTCCTGAAGACTGTCCTAAAATGATGCTTATATGCATCTTTGCCTTGTTGGATAAGTAATTGCATTTCCCTCCTTGGTCATTTTCCCATGATCGCATCTAGAGCGGTTTTTCTTTTTTTTTTTAGGTCACTTGCTGACGCTTTAAAGGTGCTTGCTTAAATTGCTGTCTCATGCAGATAAGAGCGATCTTATAGTCACACATCGACCAATTTTTTCTATAGGTTGCGCATAACACCATAACCGACATCTCTGATGTTTATTGGTATGAGGTTCTTAGAAGTTAGAACAGATTATGTATTCTCGGTGAGCCAGAATTATGTTATTTGTTCTGCTAATGTTTTTAGGTGACATGAGGATTCAGTTGTTACGTTTCTTCCATTTTCTTTGACTATTGTACTTCCATTTCTTAGTAACGTAATTAATCACAAATTCAGTTGATATAAACATAATTCTGTCTCTACTGTCAAGTGGGTAAGGTATCTCTCTGATGGCAGCTCTAAAAGTCAATTGTCTTCCTGAATCCTGTCATCTTCGGTTTCACAGAGTAAAAGGCAAAGTGGATTTTTAGAAGCAAGTTCCTGTTGACCTTCTTGACTAGTGTATAATTCAGAACCAATGTCTCATTGTACCGTTATCTTTTCAGGCTAACATAATGAGGTTCAATGAAGAATCATTGAAACAAATGGATGGCGCAAATCATGCTCAGCCTGAAATGAGGACGTTTAAATTACCAAATGACACCTCTACTCACAAATCTGCTGACAAGCAAAGAGGCTTTGATGAGAAACGTTCTCTAAGTTTGGCAATTGAAGATTTGGAGATGCCAATGCCACCGATGGCCCTAGCACCTTTACAACAGCATGGCATCAGGTACTCTTCGAAAGATTCTTGTTTCTTTTCTCAATATTGGCCAAGGTTTCAAGCTTGAGTTGACCTAGCATTGTCAACTGTTCCTCCAAGCTGTGGCTTCAACTACATGCAATTTAGAGTGTTTGTTAGGCGGAAAATAGTTTCCGGACAAGTGGTTGTTCCTCCTCTTTGGTCTGTTTGGTTTGTATAGAGTTGAAAGTAGTATTTCAAATGGTGGAAAATAGCTCTAATGGCGGAAATGATATTTCCATCTTAGAAGAGGAACGCCATATTATCCTCCTTATTCTTCATATCCATCTTTCCTTCCTCCCATCTATCCTCCCCTATCCTTTATGTTCTTCCTTTTTTCTGTTACTTCGCATAATAGGAACCAAACAAAGGAAAGCTAATCTCTAATTGTGTTTTCCCTTAACTTTATTTTTTCATGGAAAGTAATTTTCCATTGAAAATCTTTTTTGTTCAACCAAACGGAGCCAGACGTATGGAAGTTCATGTAAAGCTTGTCAAGTTCTTCCCTGACTGCAATTTGCATTTTCTGTTGTCCTCTGTTAAAATAATATTCCTGTATGCTTATGCTGTTTGGTCTTGTCAGGAAGACCGTGCAATGTTTCTGATGTACTGGGGAATTTGATTGAATCTGCACAGCCTCTTGCTCAAAACCAGAAGCGTATTTTGGAGCTAAGTGAATCCTCCCAGTACCTGCCAGTTTCTGTAGAAGAACCTGCTCTACGTCAGGCCCTCAGCAATCTAATAGAGGGTGCACTGTTGCGCACACATGTTGGGGGAAGAGTTGAAATTCTCTCTGTAGGAGCACCTGCAGGTGGTGCCCTTGTTGTGATTGATGATGATGGTCCAGATATGCACTACATGGTAAGATCGTCTCTCTGTTCTCAACTATATCTCAGAGTTTCAATTCTATAATGGGGTTGTTTCCGAATAATCTGTTCATGCACTTGCTACTTTCAACTTTGCATCTATATATAACTCATCTTATCTCTATCTCGGTGGTGTACTTGTAATTAGCGCATTATTTCCCAAATGAAGTTATAATATGATGAACAACTTGTAATTATGATCCTCACTTTCTCCCGTCTTATTATTCTTGGTCATTTACAGACACAAATGCATACGCTTACACCATTTGGGGATGAACTTCTCTCGGAGAAAATGATGGAGGACAACATGACATGGAATTTTGTTGCTGGGGTCACAGTTGCACGAGAGATACTCGAGAGCTACGGCTGTGTCGTTCGCGTCATATCTCCTCGGAACACAGATGCTGCTCTTGGAACAGGTGGGACCCGCGTGGAAGTTTGGCTTCCTTCTTCGACTCCATATGATCACAGCTCCGCAGCTGATGGAGCATAGTAAGCCGTGAGTGCTTCCTTCAGTAAGGAACCCAAGCATATGATGTATAGTTGTCTGTCCTACATCTATAGTATTATTCTCCTCCCCCTAGAATACAGCATCCGCAACTTGTAAATATAAACCTTATTATTGTCAACACAAGTCACGATATCGCCTTGATTGACCAATTTTAGAGCTATATATTGCGTTTGTAAAGCTCTCTCTGGGATCAAAGGATATTATTGTTAGCTTAGTGGAGGTATCTTCTGTTTACATATTGGCCAAATGTCCAAGGGTGTTTGGAGATGCCGCATCCACCAAATAATATTTTCCTCATAATTCAAAGATATGTATACAAATGCCACTTCCTTTCTTTTTTATTGCAATATCTAACTAGTTAGACTTAGGCTCTGTTCTTTTCAACCTATTTAAGCAATGTAATACTTATTTCAGAAATGATCATATCAGATCAGAAAAATTCGGACTAGATCAGAAAAGTTCAGATCAAATCACATCAGAAAAGTTCAGATCAAACCAGATCAGAAAAGTTCAGATCAAACCAGATCAGAAAAGTTAAGATCAAATAATAAAATATTAAGAACAAAAAAAACTATAATAAGTTCAGATCAGATTAGAAAAAATTAGATTAGATCAGATAAAAAAATCGGGCCAGATCAGAAAAGTCAAAATCAGATCAAATAAGCTCTGATCAGATTTGAATTTATCAGACGAAAAGAACTGACCCTTACATGTTTTCTTATGTATACTTAGGGTCGGGTATCAGCATATCATCTCAACTAATCCTCATTTATGGAACAAATCTCGTAGTATGAACATGGAATTCAATTCAATGATTACTTTGGACACTAAAAAAATCATCAACTGTAGGCAACCAACAATACTATGAGCATGTAGTAATTCAACCTAAATCATGAACCTCACGATTGTAGATATAACACACTCCAAAATGCTCAATATCACCGAGGAAAAGAAACTATTATTTCTGTCTAAAAGTGTCGTACCTCTTTCCGGTGGATATAAGCGGTCCGAGTTTGGGCTCCGGCAAAGAACCTGCAAATGAACCCCAAACCCCCTGGGGTGTCCCAAGGATGGGGCCTCCGACGCTCTATCAGTACTCATTTTAGATAGAGAGAGTATGGGTGCGGGAGAGAGTGGGAGCTCAATGTGAGTCCATGTGAGAATGAATTGTCCTCTCTACCTTAGCCCTACTAAGGGTATATATATATAGTGAAATGAGCGTGGGCCTTGTCCATTTGGGCTTTAGGCCGCCTAACCTTGCTTTCCAACTCGTGTTGGGCTTTAGTGTACTTGTGAGAGGGTATGTATACCCATA
Organism: Patellifolia procumbens; assembly: GCA_947645195.1. NCBI lineage: Eukaryota > Viridiplantae > Streptophyta > Magnoliopsida > Caryophyllales > Amaranthaceae > Patellifolia > Patellifolia procumbens. The sequence goes on from CANSGD010000788.1 coordinate 96,630, forward strand.
CAATTTGCCCCCTAGTTCGAGTGATAATCGATGCTTAAACTTGAACTATATTTGGCTTATTCACTTGGTTCCTCATGGTATTGGACATGTCTTCATGATGACCTTTGTGCGTGATTGAGTTTCTGATGAGATATAACCTCTTTAGTCAGAGAGCTTGCTTCAATGAGCTAAGGTGTATCATCCTCTAATTGAGGATCTTCTCATGTAATAAGAGACGCAACTTCCTTTACTTAGGAGTCTGCTCTAATAATCTGTCGTGCAACATCCTCTAATGAAGGTATGCTCACATAGTCTGCAATGTTGCTTCACCAATCTGAGAATATGTTCTGATGAGCAAGAAGGTAGCATCGTCTAGAGCCTCTGCTAGTTTTGTATTTTTTGCGTTCTTTTGAGTAGTTTTTGAAAAAAAATGTTATTTCTTTGCTACTTTCTTCCTCCTACCATACGTATCCTTGCCCCCCCAGTCTGTCTGTTTTGCTTGCAGCGGAGGAGGCAGACTGAGATTAAATTGCTACAGACAAGTCCGCAAAAACGATGATACGTGGATATGTAATAATGATGAGCCGGATCCTTCGTGTGAAGCGAGAATCTGCTATAATAATAAGGAGCAGGATTTTCTGTCTGAAGGAGGATCTGCTGTAATAATAATGGCAGAGCCCTCTATCTGAGATAGGGTCTGCAATAATAATAATAAGGAGCATGTTCCTCTATCTGAAGCGAGGATCTGCTGTAATAATAATGGCAGAGCCCTCTGTCCGAGATGGGGTCTGCAATAATAATAAGGAGAAGGATCCTCTGTCTGAAGTGAGGATCTGTTGTAATAATAATGGCAGAGCCCTTTGTCTGAGATGAGTCTGCAATAATAATAAAAAACAGGATCCTCTGTCTGAAGCGAAGATCTGCTGTAATAATAATTGCAGAGCCCTCTGTTTGAGATGGGGTCTGCAATAATAAGGAGCATGATCCTCTGTCTGAAGCGAGGATCTGCTATAATAATGACGACAAAGCCCTTTGAGATGGTGTTCTGCGATGATAATAAGGAGCATGATCCTCTATCTAAGGTGAGGATCTGCTATAATAATAAGGAGCAGGATCCACTGTTTGAAGCGAGGATCTGCTACAATAGTAATGGCATAGCCCTCTGTCTGAGATGTGGTATGCAATAATAATAAGGAGCAGGATCCTTTGTCTGAAGTGAGGATATGTTGTAATAGTAATGGCAGAGCCTTCTGTCTGAGATGGGGTCTGCCATAATAAGGAGTATGATCCTCTGTCTGAAGCGAGGATCTGCTATAATAATGACGGTAGAGCCTCTTTTAAGATGATGTTCTCCGGTGATAATAAGGAGCATGATCCTCTATCTGAGGGGAGGAACTGCTAATAATGACCGCAGAGCCCTCTGAGGTGGTGCTCTACGATAATAATAAGGAGCATGGTCCTCTATCTAAGGTGAGGATCTGGTAATGATAATGATAGCAAAAGACTTAGCTCTTCGCTTAAGTCTTTCACTCTACTTCTTCAGCAAAGCTCGATTTGTAACTATAACTTAGCTCTTCGCTTAAGTCTTTCACTCTGCTTCTTCAGCAGGGCTCAATTTGTAACTATAACTTAGCTCTTCGCTTAAGTCTTTCACCCTACTTCTTCAGCATAGCTCTCTGCTTCTTCAGCAGGGCTCAATTTGTAACTATAACTTAGCTCTTCGCTTAAGTCTTTCACTCTGCTTCTTCAGAGAGCTCGATTTGTAACTTACCTCTTGGCTTAATTCTTTCACTCTGCTTATTCAGTGGAGCTCGATTTGTAATTATAACTTAGCTCTTCGCTTAAGTCTTTCACTCTGCTTCTTCAGTAGAGCTTTTTCTTTGCGTACACCCCTTTTCTCTTATTTGCATAAGTTATTTGCTTTGGGTACTTGCCTCCCGTTCGTTGTCATGCATATTCTCTCTCTGCCAAGTCTATCTGCTCTGCTTTCGTGAGTAGATAGACTTGGCTTAGATAGATTGGCACGACATAGAGCGTTCCGCGTAACGTTCTAAGCCTCGTCGGGGTGTATAGCCCGACCCTAGGCGCCCTTTATTTGTTTGCTCTGCCCCACCTATTGTTAGGGAATTGAGTAAACACATATTTTGACAACCTAGGTCGCGTAAACTCCGGGCCTTTTGGGGCTTTGCCCTCCTAGATCGGGTAATTAGTGCCCTTTTTTCCAGTGGCTTAATAGCTCGCTGAAGTATTCAATAATACATCTTTCCATCAGCTTAATAGCTCGCTGAAGTATTCAATAATACGTCTTTCCAGCGGCTTAATAGCCCGCCGGAATCTTCAATAATATAAGGAGCAGGATCCTCTGTCTGAAGCGAGGATCTGCTAATGATAATAATGGCAGAACCCTCTGTGTCTGACATGGGGTTTGCAATAATAATAAGGAGCAGGAGCCTCTGTCAGAAGCGAGGATCTGCTAATGATAATAATGACACAACCCTCTATCTGAGATAGGAGTTTGTGGTAATAATAACAAAATACCTCTCTAGAAGGTTTAAGGCAGTTAGAGTCTTCGATAAAATAAATCTTTGACGGCTTAATAGCCTGCTGAAGTCTTCGATAAGATATATCTTTCCAGCGGCTTAATAGCAGCCAACAATGATTAGTGGGCTTGGTTTGTCCCCTTACAAGCAGCCAACAATGTTAGTGGGCTGAACATGTCCCATTTTCACACGCAGCCAACAATCATTTTGGTGGAGCCTCCTTCACGCGGACAGCACATTCCAGGCCTGCCCGAAGTGGATCGGGCCACATGTGCCCGATCGGGCCTGGTGCATCTTGGGCCTAGCACTTCTTCTCTCTTTGGCGTGCAACAGCTGCATTAGAAAGTTTAGCACGTATATTTTTTTGGGCCAGCCCGATCGGGTCTGGGCACATGTTCATTCGCCCGATCGGCTTGCCCGATCGGGTCCGCAACTTCTATACCCGATCATAATATCTTCGCCCGATCAGGCCATTTTTGCCCGATCAGAGTACGGAAAACTCCTTTTTGACTCTTTGGCTCTCAATTCTTCACGTTTAGAGGTTTTGGGACCTCCTAAACTACCCATAAAGCTCGTGAGCCATCCTACATGCCTCGTAACATCTCGTAAGGCCATGGTTGCTTCCATAAAGCTCGGAAATAAGGAGAAAACTCCCTAAAACCTGCAATTCAACATTAACACACAAAACCACAACTATATACGATAGTTAGCATAAAATAGCTCCGAAGAGCTCCAATGACGCACAAATTAGCTTGTAAATAAGGGAGAAAACTCTATATAAATACGTGATATCAGAAGGTGGCAGCAGTAATTAAGAAGAGAATTAAAGAGGATGTTGGTCTTAACATATTCCCAATAAAGTAGAAATCTAAAGCTAGGATTTGTACTTGAGGATACTAGAAAATAGGGCAATAAAGACAAAGGAAGAAAATCTTTCCATAAAACTCCAAGTTGAAAAGAAAAGATAGAGCTAACCGTGTAGCTTGAAGGAGTAGTAGGAGCAGCTGACATTAATTGGCCATTAAAGGAAGTAGGAGAAAGGATGCATGCACCATTGCTTGGCAACTTGAAGAGGGATTTGACACGTACCCTTTTGGCATGCACGGATGACAACAGCGGACCTTTACGCTTCCCCAACACTTTGACTTCCACTTGGCGAGATGAAGGCATGACTAAACCACCCTTGGTCACCGGTGACGGAAAACGTGTGGGGGATTGGTGCCATTCCAAAGTTGGAGAGCCATGATAAAAAAATTGCTTTTCTTATTGGGAGATTGAGTGGAATCAGATGGTGATGAAGAAGAGCATGCATGAGAGTCCGAATGTTCCTGGGGCTCATAAGTAGGTGAAGCTGAACCCAAACTAGAGTCCGAAGATGAAGCCGAGCGTTTCTTAGGAGCAGCAGCCGAAGAACCTCCAACCTCCCACACACGAGGAACATTAGAATCGTCATTATCACCATCATCCCCTGAAGATGGAGACGTCTCGTGATAGAAATCTGAGGAATGAGAGGTTTTAGGGAAAGATAAATTAACTCGAGTAGTACGAGTCCAATCAACATTTTTAAGACCCAAAATTTTACGTGAAAATAAAGGAGTATCATCCTGTTGATATAAGAAGTCATGCGGAGCATTACCCAACTCCCTAAGACGAGCCGTAACCTTAGCTGCCGCTGCTGTAGGTGACAAACGGCATCTCAAAGTGGGATGACCCACACAGGCGCATTTAGCACAGACAATGAAGACTCCTTTGTATCTTAGATAAACCCAACTTCGAGAACCATCAGGAAGCTCAACAAAAACCCCGATACCAGCGGTTTATTAAGGTTGATCCAAATGCGCACCCGTAAGAAAGGCAAAACAGATCCAGATCGAGACATATTATGAAACTTGAAGATAAAACCCACCCGTTGAAGAGCTCGTCATGCAACTGAAACTGTATTAAATATAGTAGGAATTCCCTCTAAACGGACCCAAATAGGAGCATGATTGAACTTCATGGTGAGAATGGAGTGTTTAGAATTAAAGGTGTTGAATACCATTAAAGCCCCTTGAAGATTAGCCATACCTAAGTTATTCAAGCCATCCCAGTCTTCATAATGTTTACACATAAAGAGGAAATGCTTACCAACCTTCCGTACTTGACTATCACTATTAGTTTTCCTGTGAAAGTTAACCCATGCAGCAACTGCTTCTTGATCAAAAGTACGATAGTCACGAAAGCGACCCACAACTGTAAACGTCAACATATCGAGAACGGGGATATGATCGAAGGATGTCACTTTGATAACAGGGCCAACCTTATAATTGCTGCCATTATAATTTGGGAAACCAGGGAGGAAGTCATTTGAACAAACTCACTAGTAGGAGATTGCATGGTGATGAGGAAAGGAGTAAGGAGAGAAGAAGAAGAACAGTGAGTGAATTTAATGAAGGAGGAAGAGGAGGGTTAGAAACTGCTCTTACTCTGAATGTTAGAGTGAGAAGCTCTCAGTTTGTAGAGAGAGAAAACTTTGTTTGCTAAGATGATTTGATACTCATGTTGTCAAGAACATATGATAAGAAAATTGTTGATGTATGAAAGTATAACTGAAACTTCATGTTGTCTTCTAACAAGGAATTCAAGGTTATGAAATTGGTGGTAGCAAATTTTCCAATTTGAAATTCTGTTTGAAAGTTGCACTAAGTTGCAATTTTTTGGTCAATACACTTCTGCAATTTTTTGTTCCGTAAGAAAAGGGTCCCTTAAGGACCACATAAATGATAAAGTTTATGTATATAATGTCTTCTGGTAAACTATGAGACTTAACCAATAATCTCTTTTTTTGGTGTTAAGATTCTCTATATTTTATTTTTGGTAGAGTTGGTAGAGTTTACTCAAAATAGTAATCACAAATGCACAAAAGAATTAGTTATTAATATAATTTACTATTTTGAGTAAACTCTACAGTTTAGAGTTGTTTTTCAACTCTAGAGGATCTAAACCCATTTTTTGTGCTAAAACAAAAATCAATGATGACATATATCATCCTGATCTTCTAACTTATATTTGAAGAGAGATCTAAAGTGAGCATGTTGTTTATTTAAATATGAGAGATTATAGTTGTGACATAGTGTTCCCTTTAAAAAAAAATGACACAATGTAGAGTTGTGCCGATCCAATAAAACAAGTAGGGTAAACTAGTATGCAAAAAGAACAAATCCTTGTCATCATACCAACTATCAGAGGAAAATCCAAAAGTAACTTGGCCGCATGACCTTATTTCATGGGCCATGTGTCATTTTGGAATTCTTTTAGTTCCACGTGTCATGAGACCCTTTCTCTCATCTCCTCTATAAATTAATTCAACCCTATGACTTTCTCATTTTGCTCTAAAAATACTACCCTCTTTTATTCTTTTCTCTAACTCTCTCAACCATTTTTCTATAATTTCAAACATTTTCATAATTTGTTTATGCAAGATTGTTGTATTCTTAACATGTCAATGAGTAGAACATCCAACAAATGCAAGAAGAATCCCATAAACTATATATACACGACTACACGAGTATGCAAACAAATTTGATGATTCGAAGAAAGATCTGTCTTCAGAATCGAATGAAGATGGAGTAATGGTTATGATTATCATAAAAGATCACCATGACAAGGTTATTAGTGTTTTTTAGGATTTTTTTTAGGAAAAATTGTTTTTAATAAGTCAACCTTTATGCGATCTTCTAAAATTAAGTTCACCATTGGATTATTCTAGAATAAGTTAACCATGTATGAGAATTAACTTTCAATGAGTTAGATCAGGTCTTGGGGTGGTGTTTGGGATTGAGTGGTGGTGATGATTGTGATTATAGGTGTAGAGAGTTGGTAAAGGGAAAGAAAAGAGGGAAAAATTATTACCTGTTGTTAATGTAAACGATCACTTGAACTCATTGAAAGTTAATACTCATACAGGCTTAACTTATTCCAAAATAATCCAAAGGTGAACTTAATTTTAGAAGATGGCATAAAGGTTGACTTGTTAAAAATAATTTTTCCATTTTTTTTATTGTTGGTTACGTTTTTGAATACAATCTCTTATGTTTCTTATATGTTCATATAATCCTTATTGAATAAGAAGAATATTCATTTCATTTTTAGTAAATGTTTCTTTTGTCGATTTTCTTTAATTCAATATCTTACATATGTTCCTTTTTTGAGCTAACCGAGCGCTAGGCTCTAATACCATGAGAAATAGAGTGTTTAGGGTTAATTATTTTGTCTGCCTTTCTATCCCTTCATAATTAGTTTAAATACAAAGTAAACTAATGGGCTAATTAAGGGGCTAAACAAGGAGCCGAAAGAATAAATAAATACAACTAATATGGGCGTGGCTAGTTAATTACAAAGATGTACAAATAATCTCAACATTAATTAATTTAAAGTTACCATAAATATTTAGTACACAAATAACAGGAGCTAATGTTGGGATTTGACAAATATGTAAATTTTCATCTTTGAAATATCAGGAGAATAGAGGAATCAATTGTTACTACATAAGTTTTTGTAACCTTAATGTTCATTCCTCAAAATGAGATTTTGGATTAATTTAAAAATTACCATAAATGTTGAGTACTAAAATCACTGTTGGGATCTTTTAAGATTTTGTTAAGTAAGTGTTGGCAAATTTAAGAATGACCACAAATATACATTGACCAAAAAAACACCAGATATTTATATTGCAAAGTAAGTTTTGCCAAACTTTTACAAGAATGACCATAAATATACACAGACAAAAAAAACACCAGCTATTTAATTTGTCAAGTAAGTTTTTGGCTAATTTTTAAAAGAAGGACCATATTATAACTAGGAAAAATTGTGAATAACCACCTACACGATACACCTATTTCAAAATAACCACCCCATTTTTATTTGTGTTTAAATAACCACCTCTCATTTCCTTAACTTTTTCAAATACCCACCTGTTAACGGAATTTTCTAACGCCGTTAAGTGTGATGCCCAAATTCTTACTAAATTATCCTAACTCCCACCAAAATTTCACTAATTACCTTACTAATCTATAATTTGACTGGTCAAATCATGATTAACATTTTAAAAATCTTTTTTTTATTCAATTTTACAATTTTTTAAACTATATATTTTTGATATATGACACGCTAATGGACACAAATTTCGAGACAATATTTAATCGCGTTTTTAATACTCAAGACGATGTTTTTTCGACAAACGGACACCACCGTATGCCCTTTATGGGCACGAATTTTGAGATTCCCTACGAAACGAGTACCTACAAGCCGGCTTTTCGGGCACAAACATCGAGACGCCTTTTTCGGACGGAATACAAAGTTTTTTCAAAAAACGGAAGCTTGTAGGTACGGCGGTGTCCGTTTTTCGAAAAAACGTGTTCCATCCAAAAAATTGTCTCGAGTACGTGCCCGAAAACCCGGCTTGTAGGTACTTGTTTCGTAGGGAATCTCAAAATTCGTGCTCATAAAGGGCGTACGGTGGTGTCCGTTTTTCGAAAAAACGTCGTCCCGAGTATTAAAAACGCGATTAAATATTATCTCGAAATTTGTGTCCATTACCGTGTCATATATCAAAATATATAGTTTTAAAAATTGTATAATTGAATAAAAAATATTTTTAAAATGTTAATCATGATTTGGTGTCCGTTTTTCGAAAAAACTTTGTATTCCGTCCGAAAAAATTGTCTCGAAGTACGTGCCCGAAAAGCCGGCTTGTAGGTACTCGTTTCGTAGGGAATCTCAAAATTCGTGCCCATAAAGGGCGTGCGTACGGTGGTGTCCGGTTTTCGTAAAAACGTCGTCTTGAGTATTAAAAACGCAATTAAATATTATCTCGAAATTTGTGTCCATTACCGTGTCATATATCAAAAATATATAGTTTAAAAAATTGTAAACTTGAATAAAAAAATATTTTTAAAATGTTAATCATGATTTGACCAGTCAAATTATAGATTAGTAAGGTAATTAGTGAAATTTTGGAGGGAGTTAAAAAAGTTGAGCCCTAAAACTAACGGTGTTAAGATTTTCCGTTAAGAGGTGGGTATTTCAAAACGTGAACATAAGTAGAGGTGGTTATTTAAATGCAAAACAATTTGGGGTGGTTATTTTGAAATTGGTGTATCTTACAGGTGGTTATTCACAATTTATCCTTATAACTATATAAGACTTGAAAATATACATTTGAAAATAGATATACATTGACCCGTGCAAAATTGCCAGTTATTTTGTCCCTTTATAAGATTGACCACAATGTTGGTAACTTTCCCATGAAAATATGCTTTGCTGAAAAATTTTCCCGTGCATTCTTAAGTAATTATGTCCCTTTATAAGATTAATAAAAAATATACATTGACCCAAAAAAGAAGGCCAACACAAGTATGGAATTTCCTACACAATTTCATACTATATTTTTAAAAATATAATAGTGAGAAAAATTATCAAAAGTTGGTTAAAGAAACGACAAAAATGCAACTATTTTAAAAAGAGATTAAGTGATTCACAACTTACATGTATACCTTTTTTGATTATATTCTTTTTTATGATAAAAAAAGGTATACATGTAAGTTGTGAATATAAATGCAACGACAAATAATTTCTTATTTTTCGTTTTTTTAACCAATACATGTAAGGGGAATGAGATATGAATATTTGTGTCGATATAAATGACAAAAGTATGGAATTTCTTATTATATTTATATTTTTGATAAAAAAAAAAGGATAATCAAAGAACAACCTATCTTTGAATATTGTGTTGCTATAAATGTAAGGAGTATTTTAGAATGGAGAAAATTGAACATAATATAAAGGTAAATATATCCAGGGGGAATGAGATATGGTGTTTATATTTTTGGTGAATATTGTCAAATGTATGATTTGTAATAAATAAATTATCAATACTTTAGGGAAATTTGCTATAGAAAAATTATTAAAAGTTTAGTAAAGGGGCCTCTTGTCTGTCGTTTTGCCTAGGGCCCATAAAATATCACGAACGGCCTTGGGCATATCAAAATGTAAAAAAAATAGTCCCATTATAAATTGGCCAAACATTAAGCAATTGAGCTCATCCAAATCTACAAAGCTAGAATCCATATCCTTCTGACCTTCTCTAATACTCCTAAGAAACTGAAATACCTTTGGAAAAAGTCTCTTCCTAGGGTTTTAGGGTTTGAGTGTCCGCAGTCTTTTTTCTAGTCTCAAAACCCTTGCTTAGGGCTGATTACAACAATTATGGCTGAGGAAATCATAGACAAATGCTTGTCTCTGTCGATCGCTGAAGAAGAAGTGGACCCTATCGTTCTGGGAGATTTGGAGGACAAAGTTTTAAACCAGAATCTCACTAGGGCGATTGTAGGGAAGGTTTTATCAGGGAGACCATATATTTTCGAAGCTTTTAAGAGAACTATGAACAGCATCTTGGCAATATCTTAAGCTGCTCTTTTTCAGTCGATTGGGAAGGGATTATTCATTGCCCAGTTTGCCTAGAACCGTGACAAAGAGAAAGTGTTGGCGGGACAGCCATGGACGTTCAATCAACACCTCATCATGATGAAGGAGATAAAAGGCGACAAACAACATCGGAGATAAAACTTGATTGTCGCCCTTTCTAGGTTAGTTTTTATGACTTACCTTTGAACAACAGATTTGATAAAGTGCTATGTGCCATTGCCGGGAGGATAAGTGACGTTGTTGACATAGATAACAGTGAATTCAATTACTCCTCGTCACCGAGAGTTCGCATCATGATCGATATTAGTAAACCTTTGCGCAAGAGTATCAGAATTATGAATAAGGAGAGTGAAATTTCATCGATTGACATTAAATATGAGCGACTTCCAACGTTCTGTTATGCGTGTGGCCTGATTGGTCATATTGAAAGAGTCTGTGATGCTCATGTTGAGGGAGGTGGTTCAGCGACAAAATTGTTGGGTTCGTGGATGAGAGCTTCACCCCTTAAGGGGCGCACTAAACTTTAGAAGAGTCGAAAGCTTTTGCCTCTCGTTGCAGGGGTGTTGGACTTCAAAAGTCAAATAAGACGGAGGTTCCCGTGGAAGTTGTGAAGCAAAAAGGAGAGCAGTCGAAGGTTGTTGACTTAGTAGAAAAGGTTGATATTGCAAGTGGCACTGACGAGGCCATGGCCCTCTCTCTTAAGGAACAGGGAGATGAAGAAGGGAGGCCAAAGTGTTCCTTCATTAACTACACTGGGGAAGGAGAGTATAATTGAACTGGGCAACAGTTTTATTGAGGTAGGGAAGTCAGACCTGGCGGCTCTGAGAAGGGTTAAAATTGTTCGTCGTGAAAAAACCCATAGCACTGATAATGGGCAGTAGGATGATGATGGTGTGCATGGCAGTAGGGAGAAATGAAAAGGAGTTGGTAGCATGGATATTGACGTTGAGATGGAGAATTGTAGGGGTAAAAAGAAGGGTAGGATGATCTTTACCTTCCCTGTATATGGTGTTGATGGTTCCCAAACGGCGGAGGTTAGTGTTTCCCAACCCCGCCAATCATTATGAATCTCCTTTGTTGGAACTGTCGGGGCTTGGGAGACCCCCGGGAGTTCGAGCTCTACGTCGTTGGAGCAATGTACATAGACTTAGTTTGGTTTTTGTGTCTGAAACAAAGATTAGTCGAGCTGATGCTGAGTTCACCAAGAGTCGTATGGGTTTCTCCAATGCTCTTGGCGTAGATAATGTAGGTAAGTCAGGGGGTCTCGTTTTGTTCTGGAAAGGGGATCGTATCACTTTCTCCCTTGTGTCTTTCTCTAAGTATCATATTTGTGGTGACATTGCTTATGAGGAAGGGAAATCATGGAGGTTTGTTGGCATTTACGGTTGGCTCGAAACTGGCAATAAGCATAAGACTTGGGAGCTGATGAAACTCCTATGTGATTTTGATGGGCCAATCATTTTTGGTGGTGACATTAACGAGGCTCTGAGAATGAGTGAGATTGAGGGTGGTGTGGGTTCGATCCGACGTAGTGTTTATGATTTCCAAGAGGCGATTGAAGATCTGGAGCTAAGGGATTTGGGATTTTCGGGGTTGTGGTATACTTGGGAGCGTGGGAAGCAAGTTGCGACTCGGATTCGGGAGCGGTTGGATCGTGTTGTAGCCTCATCCAGATGCGGTGCCTTTTCCCTTCAGCCCATGTGGAACATCTTATGCGTTTCAAGTCGGATCCCACTCCTATTTTGTTACGGTTGCAAGAGGTGTTTCGAAGAAAGAAGCGGAGGAATACGAGGTTTAAGTTCAAGACAGCTTGGCTTCGTGATGACGTTGTGAAAACGTTGTGGAAGGGGCATGGTTAGCTTCTGGTGTTCTAGCACTCAAGGAGAGAATGAAGGTGATTGCAAAGGAATTTACAGTGTGGAGTTCGAGAATGTTTGGGAAAGCATATAGAGGATGTAGAAAAGAGCTTGGCAAAGGTGCAAAAAGGGTCTAGTCAAACGGACAATGATGAAGCCATGGAGTGGGAGAAAAAATTAGACTCTCTTCTTGAAAAACAAGAAGCGTACTGGTAGTTGAGATCTCGAGTGGAGGAGCTTAAAGATGGAGATAAAAATACCAAGTATTTCCATCATAAAGCTTCTCAGAGAAAGAGGCGGAATTATATTAGTGCTCTCAAAGATGAAGCGGGGGTTTGGCAGGAGGATGAGGACGAGTGGTGCAAATTATCCATGAGTTTTATGGGAGTTTGCTTTCGTCTAACTAACCCTTCTCGAACGAGTATTGACGAGGTGCTGCAGAATGTTGATACTATGGTCTCAGATGTGATGAATGGCGCAGCTCACCCGAGCCTGCACGAAGGAGGAAGTGTTTGCGGCGTTAAGACAAATGCACCCTTGTAAAGCGCCGCGCCCCGATGGGATGCATGCCATTGTTTACCAGCGGTTCTAGTACATTCTGAGAGATGAGGTCGCCAGAATTGTGATGGGCATTGTTCATGGGTACCCGACCACTAGACGACCTTAATCACACAAATGTCGCTTTGATCCCGAAGGTAAAATACCCGAATATGGTGTCTAAATTTGGACCTATTAGTTTGTGTAATGTACTATATAAAATAGCATCGAAAGTAATTGCGAATAGATTGAAATGTATTCTCCCGCAGATTGTTTCTAAAAATCAGAGTGCTTTTGTTCAGGCAAGACTGATCACAGATAATTCTTTGATCTCAATTGAAATTTTCCATTCTTTAGAAGTAGGCGGGGTACAGTAGCAATGAAACTGGATATGAGTAAGGCGTATGACAGAGTTGGAATGGATTTTTCTGAATGAGTTGCTGAGGAAATTTGGGGTTTGCAGAGCAGTGGGTTAAAGTGACCATAGATTATGTCTCTTCTGTCACTTATGCTTTTGTGGTTAATGGTGAGGTTTGTGGCTTGGTGACTCCTCTCGAGGATTACGCCAGGGTGACCCTTTATCCCCCTGATTTATTTATCTTGGTGGCTGACGCTTTTCTGCTATGTTGGGAAAGCAAACCAACAGGGTCTCATTCATGGAGCGAGGGCCAGTCGTAGTGGTCCGATGATCTCACACCTTCGCTTTGCAGATGACAGTTTACTTTTTGCAAGAGCCAATCGACAGGAATGCACCAATATAGTTGATATTCTCAACAAATATGAAGCGGCATCCGGGAAAAAAATCAATATGGAGAAGTCGGTGGTTTCTTTTAGCAAAGGAGCTTATTATGTTCATAGGGAGGAGGTGATGGAGTTGCTACCTATGCGACTAGTTCAGGGGCATTCGAAGTATTCGTGAGTCCCTCCTCTAGTAGGACGATCCAAATATGTTGTTTTCTCCGACATTAAGGATTGTGTGTGGGAAAAGCTGCAGGGGTGGAAGGAGAAATTGTTGTCAAAGGCGGGGAAAAGTTCTTCTAAAATTAGTTATTCAGGCAATTCCCTCGTATCTGATGAGTGTATACAAAATTCCCATGTCGGTGATTCAGAGCATCCATGGAGCGATGGCGAGGTTTGGTGGGGCCGAAGGGGTTGGAAAGGAAGATTCATTGGAAGAGTTGGGATACACTTTTAATCCTAAGTGTGTAGGGGGAATGGGTATTAGAGACTTGAGTGTTATTAATGAAGCTCTCTTGGTAGCGACTTGGCGTCTCGTCCAATGCGGGGATTCACTTCTTGGTAGGGTGTTGAAGGCAAAATACTTTTCTAATTCACCTTTCCTTGAAGCCACTCTTGGGCCTGTTGGAAGTTACTCCTGGAAGAGCATATGGGGTTCGAAGTCTATCTTCGAGGAAGGTTTGCTTTGGCGTGTTGGCAACGGGAGGGATATTGACATTAGGGACGCCCCTTGGGTCATTAATGGGGAGACAGGTTCATTACCAACACCCATGTATCGAGCTTGGAGGTGGTATGCGATTTAATTGATGTGGAGAGAAAAGGAGTGGAAGTTGGACGTTCTTACAGCACATTTCAATGAACGTGATACAAAGACGATCCTCTCTATTCCCTTGAGTGAAGGCTGCCTTGTGATTCCCTTTCTTGGGCGTTTTCGAAGGATGGCAAGTTGTCCGTCAAGACCGCCTATATGTTGGGTAAGTCATGTACTTTTGATAATATTCATAAAGCATGGGTCTTTCTTTGGAGCTTGAGTGTGTCACCAAAAGTAAGTCATTTTCTATGGAAGGTCTGCTTCCAACCTGCCATACCCTTATGAAACATCACATTTTAGATGATGATGTTTGTCCCTTGTCTGCAAGAAGAGGTCGAAACCTCCTCTCACTCTCTTTCTACTGTCATTTGGTGCGTGCGGTGTGGGATGAGAGTGGTTTGTGGACAGCTGTTTCTAGTGCTGGTGCGGAGTTTCTGTGAGGTTTTGGCTGATTGGAGTGAGCTGAAGATGGAGGAGGTTATGCTGGCTGCGTATTTAGCGTGGGGGTGTGGTATAGGAGGAATAAGGTGGTGTTTGAAGGGTCTGTTACTCAAACTCTATCATCCTTGCTGCTGCCCGGAAGAATGCGTTGGAGTATGTGAGCTATAATGCCAGAATTTATGGTGCGAAGGTACAAAGCCTACCCAGCGCTTCACGCATGGCAGCCCCTCCTGTAGGTGTGATCAAACTTAATGCTGATGCTTCTCTAGCTGTGGATGGGTGGGTTTAGGTGTCGTGGCACGAGATCATGAAGGTAGGTTTTGGTGGCAGTGGTTCGAAGAGTGAAGCGGGGTGGTCTGCGGAAATTGCGGAAGGGAAAGCATTTGCTTGGCTATGAAGGTGGCAATGTTCGAGAATTTAAAATATGTGATTATCGAGTCTGATTATCAGTCCTTAGTTGGTCGTCTCTCTAGTGGTCTTTGCTATCTATCTGATTTGGATGTCATTTTAGACGATTCCTTAGTTCGTAGTCGTAGTTTTGATTCTATTTCATGGTCTCATGTTCGCAAGGATGAGAATATGGTTGCTCATCACCTTACGCGTTTAGTACCATTTGGTGTTGAACAAAGATGCGTTATTGCCCACCATAGGTGGCACCTTATGTTGTTATTGACTCCTTGATTATTAATTAATAAGGCACTAACTATTCCCCTCAAAAAAAAACAAAATCCTAAGAAGCTAAAATATAAGTTAAACTAGTGAATCGATTTTACTAAATTACCCTTACCCTTCTACCCACGCAACTTGCTTGTTGCAGCTCTTTAATTATGGATACTAAAGTAATACCTCATATTTATATGACAAATTTGTAAGTTCATATCATTTTTCTTACACTTTGCCTTTTCTATTCTTTTAGCACTTGAATCCACATACATACACAATTATCCAGCCATCCCCAATCCAAGTAAACTGTAAAAACTACTCACAACTGGTACTTAACCCATACAAATGCTCCTCCAAGCTAAGCTTGGAATAACATCGAAAATAAAGGCCATGGGCATGTAATAAGGTTTAGTAACACAGAAATAGTCATTAGGCTCAGCGGGATAAGGAGGACAACAATTGCATAAAAAATTCACTTTGAGGCTCAAGAATCAGACAAAGAACACCACTATCATAGCAAATGGTACAAGTCATCAAATATCAGTAAGTACAAAGTCAAAGTCAAGATCACTTAGCTAATGAGGAACTAACACATAAGAAACAGACTGGATAATAATATGAATCCGATAGGCAAGAATAGGCCTCATACTCTAACCAGTTCAGGCATGCAGAACATCGTGACGTATAATAATCAAAATTTGCTCAACTGTGTGTTGATGTATGTGGAACATCGTGACGTATAATAATCAAAATCCGCCCGGGCTCGGGCTGTGCCTGGGATCTGGGTTCTGAAAGCGAGCTGGAGCTTGTCTTTTTGGACCCGGTCCCAACTGTGTGTAACAGTAACTTGTTACACTGAAATGTTTTTAAATGTTACAGTGTTTATGGCAATTACTGTTGCCCTTGATTTCCTCCATCTGTTTATTGCATTCCTTATTTGGCTAATTGTCTTGCTATAAAACCAGACCAATGCTGCCATTGTCTTGCATCCAAAAATATTCTTTCTTTCTGTCTTCTCTTCTTTTCTCTAATTCATGGGTACGTGCTTTATCTCCAAAGCCTTTCTCAGTTAGTGGTACCCAAGTGAGGCTGATGTGTTAACCTTGGGAAGCTTTCCGGCCAGTTGCGATTACCATCATTGTCGGGCTGTAATTGCTTTCAAGTCAGTGGTCTTCTACCACGCTACAACTTGAAATCGTTCTTTTATCCGGCATTGCAAACAGTCAGTTTCTAACAATTTGAAAGCAATTATTTTATTTGCAATGGCTGAAATTTCAAGCAAATCCATGTCTCATCTATCCAAGCTCGAATCCTAGACGGAAACAACTACAAATGTTGGTCTTCAAACTGTTGATGTTCTTTGAGCAATTGGACGTTGACTACGTCCTATTCAAGGACTGTCCTACTGCGCTTACTGCTACAGGTGATTCATCCTCTTCTCCTTCTGCTACGGAAATTAAGAAGAAAGAGGACGAAATTGAAAAGATAATAAAACTGTCCGTTTCCACCTCTTTAATCTGATGATCATTAATCTATATGATGATTTATGGTTCATAAAAAGTTCAAAGCGGTTGGGGGGCCCTTGAGAAAAATATGAGGTGTTGATGATGCTGGAAAATAGAAATATGTTGTTGGGAAGTGGTTGACTTTCCATATGGTTGATGACAAACTAGTCATCAGTGGCGGATCCAGGTTTGTTACCTTAGGGGTTCGAAGTCATTCAAAAAAATAAGAGAAAAATAAAAGCGATTAGATAATTCAATCCATTAACTCGGATTCCAAATTATAACTAATAATTAGTGAGATCCTTCGATCTTTCAGTTAAATTTTCAAAAAAGTTACTTTTCATAAATCCCAAATTAACATAAATATCAATCAAAACCCAAATTTTATATTAGCTCACTTAATGTCCAAATACCTATTTACTTTTTTATGTGCAAAAGTTAGGGATTAGAGTTGTGTGAAATAGGAGTAGTATCCTAAAAGACTAAAACTAATGAAATAAGATCTTGAAAAAGTGACTAAAACTAATGACATAAGATCTTGAAAGAAAAGAGTAAAACTAAAACTTAATTGAAATAAATTCTTGAAAAGGGAAAAGGAAAGTAAACCAAAAATGAAATAAAATCTTGAAAGAGAAAATGAAAGTAAACCTATAACTTAAATGAAATTAGATCTAGAAAAGGGAAAAGAAAATGTAAACCAAAATGGGGGTTAGGGGGATTTTGATCCACATGCAACCACGCTCTCCTTCATTTGCTAAATTTGGTACGCGAACCATACCAACTGGGCTTCCCTTCACCTTTGACAATAGTCCCTACAGTAGAATATAACTTATTTTATTTTTTTCATTTATTCTTAAAACCTTCCGAAAGCTTTTCGATTTCTTTCACAAAAATCACTGGGTTCAGCTGAACCCAGTGAACCTATAAGTACATCCACCCCTGCCAGTCATGGACCCAAGTTCATGAGTTCGAAAATCTCTATGCTGATGTTCTTAATGAGGACATGAAATTTTGTGAAGTATTTCAAGCCAATGTGTTGCTGGAAAAATTTCCCCCTTCTTGGAGAGATTTTAGATATAATCTGAAGCTATAGGAAAGAGTTCATGTCTCTTCGGGAACTAATTAGTCATATGAGGATTGAAGGCAAATCGCCTTAAGGACAATCGGGATTCGATTTCCGTTAATATCACTAAAGCTTCCTTGGTAGAATCAGTTGTTCCATCAGGCTCTGATAAGTTTAAGGGTAAAGGAAAAATGGGTAACAACAAAGGGAAGAAGTGGGGAAAGTTTAACAAACCTAATAGTAAAATCCAGAAGAAATTTGTTCTTTGCTATGTTTGTGGCAAGCCTGATCATAAGGCTTACCAGTGCCCTCAACGCCAAGGTTCTGTCCCAAAACAAGGACCTCATGCAAACCTAGCTAAATCCAATGACATTGTAGCTGATGTGGTTGTTGAAGCAAATCTGATCGAGAACAGTTTTGATTGGATTTTGGAAACTGGGGCTTCGAGGCATTTCTGCACAAACAAGGAGCTGCTCCGTGATTTCCAGGATGATACTGAAGGCGGGGTGTCTATATGGGCAATGCTGCCACTGCACGAGTACTTAGGCGAGGAAAGGTCACTCTTAAACTTACCTCTGGAAAAACCCTCTCCCTTTCCAATGTTTTGTATGTTCCTACTATGCGTCGCAACTTAATGTCTGGTGCCTTGTTACAAAGCTGGTTGGAAATTGTTTTTGAGGATGACAAATGACTCGTGGTTTTGGAATTTGTTGGGGAAGGGGTATTTAAGTGGGGGTTTATTTATTCTGAATGTTGCTTCTTCTGTTTCTGCTGGTATTAATATAATTGTTTTTAGTTCTGCTTATATTGCTGAGTCTTTAAATTTGTGGCATGGTAGATTAGGGCATGTGAATGTTGCTTCCATTAGAACTAAGGACCTTAGCTTTAATTCCTAATATGTCGATTACTGGGTTTTTAAGTGTCCAGTTTATGTAGAAGCAAGATTCACTAGAAACCTTGCAAACTGTGACTCAAAGGACCACGAAGCTTCTAGAGTTGATTCATGCGGAATTAGCTTATTTCCAGAACACTAGAAGTAGAGGAGGAAAATTCTGGTATATTTCCTTTATTGATGATTATTCGAGGTACACTAAGATTTACCTTCTCAAAGCCAAAAGTGAGGCAGGGAAGCTTTCATTAAACATAAGGCTGAAGTCGAAAACCCGCTTGATAGGAAAATCAAGGGTTAGATCGACAGAGGTAAGTATGGACATTTCTTTGAATGACCATTGTGAGAAATTGGGTGTCATTCATGAACTTAGTGCACCTTATGTACCTCAACTGAATGGTATAGCTGGGCGGAAAAATAGGTCTTTGAAAAATATGAGAAGTTATTGTACACGGAGTCTGGGTTGCCTGATGAAATGTGGGGGAAGCAGTCCTTTTTCAGCTTGTCATGTTCTTAGCCAGTACCTCACAAAAAGTAGATAAGACTCCTTATGGGTTGTGGAAGGGGTTTCCTCCAAACTTGAGCTTCTTGAGAGTGTGGGGGTGTCTAGCTAAAGTTAGGCTCCTGACTATAAAAGGTCAAACATTGGATCCAAGACCTTTGATGCAGTATTTATTGGTTATGCTCATGCTGCCTATGGGTTCAGACTTTGGTGATAGGTCTATTTGTAAGTACAGGGACACTAAGTTCTTTGAACATGTTTTTCCCTTGAAAAAAGGTGATGTTCCTTCTATGCTTTATGTTTCTTCTCCTGCTTTTGGTTTACCTACATGTTATATGCATGATGTTGATTTACCTGCTAGTGTTACTCCTGCTGATTTAACATTAGTTGGTACTTCAGTTGATCTGCATACTAGTAGCTCTTGTGCTGTAGATGAACCTAGGAAGTAAAAGACCTAGAGTAGCAAAAGACTTTGGTTCTGACTTTATCACCTCTTTTCTGTTTGAGAGTTCTGGTATTGACCTGTTAAGTGTTGAACCAGTCTATGCTTTCATGATAGAAGAGGACCCAAGAATTTTGAGGAGGCAATGAGGTCTGTGGATGCTAGTTTTTGGAAAGAGGCCATTAGAGTGAGTTCGATTACATAGTGTCTAACTCCACTTGGGAAGTTAACTGAACTACCTAAGGGATCAAAGACCATCGATAGAAAATGGATCTTTAGAAAGAAGTTAAGACCTGATGGGCCTATTCAGAGGTTTAAGGCCAAACTTGTCATTGGGGCTACTCAGGAAGGACTAGTTCTTTAACACTTATTAACCTGTGACTAAGATAGCCACCATTAGGACCCTGTTACCTCTTCCCGCTATTCATGACTTAGTCACATCAGATGGATATTAACACTGCTATCCTGAATGGTGACTTAGAGGGGGAGATTTATATGTCTCAACCTGAGGGTTTCGGGTGCAAGGTCAAAAAGATAAAGTGTGTAGTTGGAAGTCCTTATATAGTCTCAAACAAGCACCAAAACAGTGGTATAAAAAATTTACTGTCCTGTTGTGTCAAATAGCTTCATTGTCAACGACTCGACTCTTGCGTTTCTCAAGCGTGATAGGATCATATTGTGCAATCATATGTCTTTATATGGATGACATGGTGATTTTTTGTAACAATTTAAGGTTGTTAATGATAAACTTTTCTTAGCATCGAAATTTGAGATGAAGGATTTGGGAGAAGCTGATGTGATTTTAGGAGTAAGACTTAAGAAAACCTCCGGTCGCATTTCCCTAAGTCAGTCATTATGTGGAAAAGGTGCTTAAAAAGTTTAACTCCTTTGATGTTGTTCCAGTGTGTACCTTATGACCCTAGTATTCATCTGACTAAGAACTTAGGAAAAAAAGTTTCTCAAGGTGAATATAAGAAAGTCATAGGTAGTATGATGTACTTCATGAGCTATACTCGGCCTGACATTGCTTACGTAGTGAGTAGACTGAGTCATTCTCCTAACCCTAATGTGTTCATTCGAATGCTCTTCATCGTCTTCTTATACCTACCTGAGAAGGAACTGTTGATGTATTTTTGCATTATTTTAAGTTTCCTTCTGTACTTGAAGGATTTGTGATGCAAACTGGGTTTCAGGTAATGATGAGATTAGTTCAACTAGTGGTTACGTGTTTACCCTTGGCGGTGGTGCTATATCATGGATGTCTTCGAAACAGACTTGTATAGCACGATCCACCATATAGAGTCTGAATTCATTGCCCTCGAGTTGGCAGGGCTAGAAGCCGAGTGGTTGAGAAACTTGTTGTTTGATGTTTGTTATGGGAAGGGGTAGGGTGCTCTTGTTTCTCTTCATTGTGTTTCTCAAGTAGCCATTGGTGTTGGTAAGAACAATGTCTACAATGGGAAGAAAGACACATACGGATCAGACATGGAGTCGTGAAGCAACTCCTGAAAAATGGGGTGATTTCTTTGGACTATGTGAGGTCGGAAAGAAATCTTGCGGATCCCTTTACTAAGGGATTGTCTAGGAGAGTTGTCCTAGAGTCGTCAAGGGGGATGAGGTTAAGGCCCATTAGTTGAGAGTTTATGGTGGACACCCGTTTGTTGGTCAAACGATGCCATAGAATCTTAACTTGCATTATTTCTCATCCCTATGGCGTGTTAGTAGTGCTTTCTAAATCCATAGCCTATTTGGTGGTGCTATTGAGACGCACTTGATGGATTTATATTGTGAGGTTAAGCTTTTGCTCTTAATAGTTCCATATCCCTTCGGGGTGGTGTTATTGAGGAACACTCAATGGACTACCTACGTAAGTCCTAAGGTTAAGCCGCCTTCTATGAAAGACTGAGCTGTCTTTCTAGAGCACTTATGAGACCCAAGGTGTGTGCATGGCTATAAAGCGCTTGTGTTGTATCGCGGAGACTGCACGTTCTTAAGGTAGGTATGTGTTGTGGGGGTCTCAGCGGAACTCGGGTGAGTTGCGAAATTCACTCACTAGAAAGTAAGCTGTTGCCTCGTCTCACTATATATCAATTTAAATCGAAAGATTTTGATGCTTAAGTACTTCCACTTTCCTTACCCGGAATTTCTTTTGCTTTCCAGAGCCTTTGTGGGGGATTGTTGGAGTTAAGGTGTAATTCCCCGTAATTTTATGAATTTTATAAATATATTTAAAGTATATTTATAATCATTTTCATATTTATTTCATTTAATTATTTAAGTGTTAACTATTTTGAAAGTCAAATGATTGTATAACGTTTTAAATAGTCATTAATATTTATTGGGTTGGATTTAAGTATTGGGAATATTTTATTTAAGGTTTTGGGTCGTGTTTAAAATAATCTTTAAATGTTGGGTTGAGGAGCCCAAACCTTGGGCTAACCTAAGTGCCCGAGCCGGTTTTTAGGCAAAACCTATAAATAACCCCCAACCCCAAGTCGAACACTTTTTATTTTTCTCTCTCTCTCCCTTACAAACCCGCGCCACAATACTCCTTTCCTTCCCCTCGTTTGCGTGCCGTGGCTGACCACCAACTCCTCGCCTCGCTCGTTCTTCCGGCCCCGCCGCCATCCACCCCTCTGCCCCCTTGCCGTGCGTGCAGCTAGCAGCCAGCCACGCACCATCACCCCTTATCTCCTTGCTGGTCGGCAGCCAAGCAGCAACCGCAGCCGCGCGTTTGTGCACGCGCCGTCGTTCGTTAGTCACGCGGCCTCCCACGCGTGTTTTCTTCGTGTTTTTCCGGTTTTTCAGTGGTTTCTATGGTTATTTTCATAACCCTTATCCTCTACTTTAATGTTTAAGTGGTTTTGATGTTAAAGTTATAATTTTTATGAGTTTTCATGTGTTTTATAAATAAAGTTGAAAATTTTATTATTCGGGTATTAAAAATCTGATTTTTCTTTATTGTGAATAAAGTATAATTTCATATTTATCATTTATAGTTTAAAGTGAGTTTTTTGTATGAAAGAAATGATTTTTTGAGGTTTAAAGCCTAGGTTTATGAGTATTATATTAAAGATTGTTAAAGGTTGGAACTTTACTGTTTTTATTTTGAAACGAGTTTAGAGCGTTTTAAAATAAAAAATTAGGATATTAATTCATTGTTGTATTATTGTTTTGGTGGCGGAGAATTTACTTTAGGCGACTTCTAGAATTCTAAAGTGGCCCCTCACTTTGTCTACACAAGGTACGTACATGTCCAATGTGTTATACTAGTATCATGTCCTAAGGATTAGGATTATTTATAGTATCATGTATGGGAACCCGCTTATGGCTCATTCGTTGGCTATGGTACTGGGATTGTGTTGTTGAGCATGTTAATTACCTTTATGATATATTACATGATTGAATGGATGTTTAATTCAAGCATGTTGTTTGGAAGTGTTTTATTTTGATCCATAGTGTGATATGGATTAATATTATTTTATTATTGTTGGATTATGGATTTTGGTATTGTTTCCCTTAGTGGATATTTTATTACTTCTCAAAGGTCGAGGACTTTGTGAGTAAGTTGGACTATTATTGGTTATTATTATTTTATTACTTCTTAAGGCCAAGGACTTTCTGGTATTCTGGATTATTATTGGTTATGGACCATTTTACTACTTTGCAAAGACCGAGGGCTTTGCAGGGTATATATATTTATTGTCATTGGACATTAGATTGATTTGTTTAACACAACAAATATATTTGGAAGATTAATTCGTGGTCATTTGGAAATGTTTGATCACTTATTTAATCCTAAGATAAAGAGGAATATTTTTGTATTCATGTTATGTGTTGGTTGTCTGTTTAGATGCCAACATCGAATAACTTACTTATACTTAAAATGGAAGTGAATAGCAATAAGCATTAGACTTGTGCACGTCTGAAGTTCTGAACTAGTATGAGTTGGAGTACGTAGTGGTAGCCAATGGCTTTTCTTGGGGTCGGATTGATCACCGTATCATATTTTTATTTCTAAAGGTTCCTCGATGTCGTTGGTCAAGGGGTTACGGAGTCGCACTTTGATGTATCACATTTATATAAAGTTTCTAGATGCATTTAGATTGCATTTAGAACTCCTTTTGAGCATTTACGTGCATAATGACATAGTTCCCAAGTTGTCGCTCTACTACTCCCCGTTTGTATGTTTCGACGATTTTAAGGTTATTTTGATACAAAGTGATCATGAGTACCAAGGATATAGCCTATTAATCAGTGAAGATGAAGGGTAGCTTGCACAAGGATCACAATGCATCCGTTTGGGACAATTTTGAGTTGGAATGAAGCAAGAGTTAGTGAAAGAAGTGCTAAAATGACCACCTTCACTATTTTCGTATAACTTTTGATATAAAATTTATAATCAAGAAATTCCAATTGGATTGGATTTTAGACTTAAAGAGCTTTCCAATGATATGTCCACGCCCAACGGACTTCTTGTTTGAGAGCTATGGCCTTCGCAAGTTGAAGCACCAAAATCGCCAGAAAGGTGCTCCACCGAGTCGAGCTACCATTGTCCATCCAATCGACGAAGCTTTCTTCATGCTGCCGCCGCTTTTATTCCAAAAAGGAAGAGATTTGATTGGGTCATTTTTATACCAACCCGATGCCATAG